>JAECUM010000978.1:0-136139 GCA_016617855.1 Megalonaias nervosa | reverse complement strand
GGGAAGGCAAACTGCATATGACTACCTTAAGTCAATTCTAGGATATGCAACTGTGGGATTACATTAGGGGAAGGCAGACTGCATATGACTAACCTAGGTCAATTCTAGGATATGCAACTGTGAGATTACATCAGGGGAAGGCAAACTGCATATGACTAACCTAGGCCAATTCTAGGATATGCAACTGTTGGATTACATTAGGGGAAGGCAGATTGCATATGACTGCCCTAGGTCAACTCTAGGATATGCAACTGTGGGATTACATTAGGGGAAGGCAGATTGCATATGACCACCCTAGGTCAATTCTAGGATATGCAACTGTGGGATTACATTAGGGGAAGGCAAATTGCATATGACTACCTTAGGCCAATTCTAGGATATGCGACTGTGGGATTACATTAGGGGAAGGCAGATTGCATACGACTACCCTAGGCCAATTCAAGGATATGCAACTGTGGGATTACATTAGGGGAAGGCAGATTGCATACGACTACCCTAGGCCAATTCTAGGATATGCAACTGTGGGATTACATCAGGGGAAGGCAGATTGCATACGACTACCCTAGGCCAGTTCTAGGATATGCAACTGTGGGATTACATTAGGGAAAGGCAGATTGCATATGACTACCCTAGGCCAATTCTAGGATATGCAACTGTGGGATTCCTGCAAACTTTGAACAAATACACTAAAACCACAAACTATTTCTTCATGAAGTATCTCCTACAGCCAGAAACATTCCCCTTTTGTCATATTAGGGGTCAGTTTTTCCCCCAATTTTCAGTTCCAGGATACCTGCCTAATTTATCATTCATATGTATGTATGTAGTGCTGCACATTAAGCAATTCTACCACCTCATAATGCCATTATGTCCTGGTGCATTTATAAAATCCACAAATCCTGATGATCACAGGTGTAAATTTATAAAATCCCCAAATCCTGATGGTCACAGGTGTAAATTTATAAAATCCCCAAATCCTGATGATCATGGGTGTAGATTTATAAAATCCCCAAATCCTGGGTGTAGGTTTATAAAATCCCCAAATCCTGATAATCATACATGTAAATTTAATCCCCAAATCCTGATAATCATAGATGTACAGAAGTACTTCAAATGTCACCCTGATAATTTAAACAAGGTGCAACACTAAGTGTATGTATGTATGTATGTATGTATGTATGTAACTATATTTACACAAGGTGACTTTTCTAATCAAGGACTCTTTTCCTTGATGCCTTTTTAGGAATAAAGCAATACAATGTACAAAAAGTAATGTAATTATTCAGTTTAACATTATTAATATTATAAACAAAATTTTATTATAATCTTAAACTAACGCCTACATGCTCATATTTCCTCTTAAATACTGTAATATTTTCTGCTGATTTTATATACAACATAAATCTCTGTCTGTCTGTCTGTCTGTCTGTCCCATTAGTCATCTGGCCTGTAACTTTAATACCTGTCACTAGGTAGTACAACCCAAGACCATCATGACCCAGTTTCTATTTATAGTCTCCCTATCATTGTTGTGTCTGGCCAACTACATGTCAATAGTCAAAGGTAAAATTACACACATGTACAAGTCTGCCCTAGTTATTCTGAAATCATGGATATCCAGAAGAAGAACATAATGTAACTGTCACATAGGAATTCTCACAATCAGAAACTTTAAGTTCCTATACAAGGATATAGATAACAAACAGGCAATCCATTCTAAACACTATCCTATATAATACATTTTTCTACATGAATATAAATTTAAACAATATATTTTGTGATTAAGGAGTGTTTATATTATATGGACCAGTCTCAATAGTGCGTGGATATGCACCAGTCTATGAATAAACTTGGACCAGACAAGATTACAAGTGGGTGATTTTGCTGAAAACTGTCTTTGTACTGAATGCGCCTTACATACACTAACATACCAGCAAAATAATTGTATAATTTGTCTGCGAGGGTAAAAAGAGATTTGTTCCCAATAGGGGGTGATATGATATATTGAGGCATTAACTTTGAAAGACAAATTTAGTCTGACACGAGGTATTACTGCATTTGTAAGTTCTGCTACAAGCGGACAATGATAAGGAATGACATTTAATTTTCGGGGGAGGGGGGAATTTTTTTCTGCAAAATCTGGCTCTTAAATAGCTTGAAAAAATATTTTGGATATTCTTGGTCTCATTTATAGCAAACAAACACATACACACACAAAACTTCTATCCATTATGTCAACTGAAAAATACATTATCTTAGGGTGAAAAAAATTCCTGCTCAAAAGAAAATCACAGGGCCAAGATCCACCCCACTACTCAACCCCCAAATTAAATGGTCAGACCCTAGTCTGGCACATGTGAAAACTTAATTTTGACCAGTCAAGTTAGGCATTCGCTTGTCATACAGTGCATAATGTTATTGCTATACACCTGTAGTGACCCTTACTAGGCAATACAAATCATATGCTGCATGAGGTACAGCGACAAAGCTTCAGACTGATAGTGGGACCTTAACACATTATTTTTTTCTATTTGTCGCACATATTTTATTGCCAGAAACCGGCACGCCCTGGTGCACCATGGAATATTCCCTTCATCTCATAAAGTTTCACAGTTGATCATGGTTTTATTAAAAATAACTACGCACTTCTTAAAATTTCATTTATTTCATGGATCGGCCAAAAGATTGAAAAATATTGTACCTATGACATGACAATACAGATTTCACTAGTCTTGGTCAAAGGGATGTTTGCTTTCTGCCTGACATTACTGGAACAAACATCAATGTGATGATTACCAGAATATCCCACTAATGAGTTCTTCTACCCTTTCTGCATATGCCTGCCATTTATTTAACACTGACTGACTGCTAATGTTGACCTATAAAGAACTCCAGTTCTGAAATTGTGAAATAATGGTTATCATCAGAAAAAGCATCCTGAGAAAGAGTAAGAATAATGTCCATTATCTGAGACAGATTAAAAGAATGTCAATTATTTGAGACAGATTAAAAGAATATCAATTATCTGAGACAGAGTAAGAATAATGCAAATTATCTGAGACAGAGTAAAAGAATGTCCATTATCTGAGACGGAGTAAGAATAATGTGAATTATTTGAGACATAGTAAAAGAATGTCAATCATCTGAGACAGAGTAAAAATAATGTCCATTATCTGAGACACAGTAAGAATGTCAATACTTGAGACTGTAAATGTGCATGTGATTTGGATTTTTAACATAGCTTTAAAAAAAATTTCAGTCATATTGCTATGATGTCTGCAGTGTGGCACTTTATAGTGATGTCTAGCACTGGGGCATCATGCTGCAGACATGTAGCATGATGTCCCAGCCAGTCACATTATCCTGACATCAGGCTAACAAGTACTTACAGTAACCTCTTAATGCTGAGTGCCTAGCGAAGCAGCTGTCAGTACCATTTTTATAAGTCTTTGGTATGACTCTGCTGGGGTTTAATTATTTGAGACAGAGTAAAAGAATGTCAATTATCTGAGACAGAGTAAGAATAATTTCCATTATCTGAGTCAGAGTAAGAATAATTTCCATTATCTGAGACAGAGTAAGAATAATTTCCATTATCAGAGACAGAGTAAGAATAATTTCCATTATCTGAGACAGAGTAAGAATAATTTCCATTATCTGAGACAGAGCATGAACAATAACAAGATTTTCATCATCACATAGTCACAACTATTTTCTGATAATTGATAGAACCATTTTCAATTTGGATAGATTTGATATTATAAGAAATGTTTCAGTGGAAAATAAGTAAAACTCTCTGATCAGGAAGAGCGATAACAATATTTTCAAGATGGCTATGTAGCCATTTTGTGAGGTTTGATTGATAACATTTTCAAACTGGAGCAACTTGAACTGAAACCAATAATTGAACATTCAAACCAAAATAACTTCTTGCAATTATTTTGACAGGAAATCAATGCTAGATATATATTTTGTTTATCTAGCTAGTTTGGCAGCTATCAGTAAAACCAAGGAAAAATGTAAACTATGCAATGCTGAATTAGTTTATCAAAACTCAACAAAATTTCCATTCATTCTCATTCAGGCACTCTTACAAAAATCACATGTACATGTAACACATGGTAAATTAATAAAAAGCATGATGTACATACATGTGATTCTGCTGGCAGTAGGACAAAAGTACTGTTTCAAAGGCTGTCTGCCACACAAACTGTTTCATCAATGAAATCTACTGATTCTGAAAATTCAACCATTTTTTTTACAACTTGAGAAAAGAAAAGAAAAACTGCATTTTTACACATCCACACATTAATGAAACCAGCTGGAACCAGACTGGGACTGCAACTTATATCAGTGGTATGAATGATACAACGATGTATGTTCGAGTAATTGGATTAAGGCTACCATATGTACACTACAAGGTGTTTTATTGATTAGGCCAAATACAAAAATATATGTGGATCTGGTTACAATGAAAACAATTTTAGGGTAGGTAGGTCAGTACAAACATTTTTTTCCTTTTTTCTTTTTTTTGACCATATGTATTTAAATGAAGCATAAACTATATATATAAAAAAAAAACTTCATTTACATCCTGAATTTAACTTTAACTATAGTTACATCCTTTGGTAACTTTTTTTGTCTCATGTATACTTACTTTTTCCAAAAGTTTGTTTTATTTTTTTTAATGTAGGATCAGCAGTTACAAAGAGGGTCAGTCTGGCAAACAGAACAACAAATATATTTTTTAATTGGCCTTACCCATTTGTTTGTTCTGGAAATTTTATGAGGAATATATAAGGGAATCTCATACATTTCAAAATGTTGAAGTGTGACTTTTCCCCAATTCTTAGAAGCAAAACAAAAAACATCAGCCAAGAATTAGGAGGCTGAAGAATACAAGGCAATTCCAATTCCTGAACTTCCTCTTCAGGCTAAACTTAGCTTGGAGGAGTAATGGAGAGCAGTTGAGCAGGCTTAAAAATCCAGCTACAGGAAAGCTGAGGTCTGAACTTCTTTCCAGGCTGAGTGACACACACGTTTTAATGCTAATAGAGAGCGGCTGTTCTCCATCATTCACAAAATACTAAGTCATTCTTGGGGAAATCTGGACCAGACCTTTGTGGGCAATGTCAATGAAGTAAACCATGCAATACTAAATTGACTCGACAACAACTGACTCAAAGTATTTGTTGTTGTCTTAAAGTCGCTTTTGCCCATTTGGTATATGTAGCTAGAAATATTTATCATAATCTGAGTGCGTGAGATTACTCTCTCCCGCCCCACCATTCCATACTGGGATTAGACTCTCATGAGATTACTTCCAGCCTGTCCCACCATTCCGTACTGGGATTAGACTCTCATGAGATTACTACCAGTCTGTCCCACCATTCCGTACTGGGATTAGACTCTCATGAGATTACAACCAGCCTCTCTCCTGTCCCACCATTCCGTACTGGGATTAGACTCTCATGCTCAAGTAACCATTCACCGAGTTCCCAAACTATCTGAATGAAACATTTCCAGGTTATTTTAGGCTAATTCCTGGATGAAATTCATTTTTTCAAAGGTTCACTTTTCACTTTTACTGAATGGAATAAATAACATATTGACTTGGCAAAAAATATGGTTTTAAAATCAAAAGCTATTTTTATTTTGATAAGTCTACAAAAAATCTAATGATGACCATGTACAAAAACACAGGATGTATCACCAGAACATTAAATTATGACCGTGTACAAACACACTGGATGTATCACTAGAAACATCTAAATTATGACCATGTACAAAAACTCAGGATGTATCACTAGAAACATCTAAATTATGACCATGTACAAAAATAACAGGATGTATCACTAGAAACATCTAAATTATGACCATGTACAAAAATGCAGGATGTATCACTAGAACATCTAACTCATGACCGTGTACAAAAGCACAGGATGTATCACTAGAAACATCTAAATTATGACCATGTACAAAAACATAGGATGTATCACTAAAAACGTCTAAATCAGGGGTCTCAAACTCAAACCACCCTGAGGGCCGCATGAGGGCATTTTCTATGGCCCAAGGGCCACACCACCTTAGTTTTCTCTCATGACACCTTGTGACGCCAATCATTTTGAGGGGCCACAGGATACAGCTTGGCAGGCCGCATGTTTGAGACCCCTGATCTAAATTATGACCATGTACGAAAACACAGAATGTATCACTAGAAACATCTAATTATAACCATGTACAAAAACACAGGATTTATCACTAGAAACATCTCAATTATGACCATGTACAAAAACACGGCATGTATCACTAGAAACATCTAAATTATGACCATGTAAAAAAAACACAGGATGTATCACTAGAATCAAGTATAATTACCGCAATTAACATGAATTTGCAGGAAGGGGGCCCAAGTGGCCAAGTGGTCTAAAGCTCTCACCATTATGGACTAGGATCACTGCCATCTCACCTCTCTCTGTGTGGGTTCGACTCGGGTTCAGCCAATGTGGGTATGTGAGAAAGCTTGCCAGTAGCTTCTCGTGGGTTGGTGGTTCTTTCAGTGGTTTTCCCGGGTTCTTTCTCCACCAGTTATACTGGCCGCCATGTATAGCCTATCTTGTGCTGAAAAATGGCGTTAAACCCTACAACAACAACAACATAAATTTGCAATTAACTCAGAATAAGAGTGGTACCTTTACTCTGCTAAACTACACATGAACATATCAAGAATGGCTTTTACAAAAGGGTAACTCTGACAAGAAGCCCTTATAAATCATATACCTTCGTATATAAAAAGGACTGATTCTTTTTATAAATCCATCAATGCATTTCTCAGGTAACATTTCTTTCATGCACTCATCCTTGGGATGAGCGAGTTCAACAGATACTAGTCCATGTTGTCATTTTACTCAACATGATATACCTAGTATGTGTGTTCTTACTAAAAAATAAAATTTTAAAAAACTGGCACCAGACACAAACTTGATACTAGAAGTGCTTTTAATTTACTGTCTTCACTCTTAACAGCATTTTCATGACCTGAACCCATTTCAGCATAACGTTTGTGTCAGGTGCCTGTATACAACACAAGTCGGCTTCCTTTATTACATGTTCTAGCCCACCAAGTGGCCAAATGAAGGAAATGTAAACAATAATTGATGCACACTAAAAGACAAGCAATGCTGAACTTCAGGGCTTGTTAAGGGTAGAAAATACACACAGATATTATCAATCTAGGAATCTGTATCTGCTAGCCCCTGGTACGAGTAGTAGCATTTTCCTCAGTACATTCAAATTTTACACAGTCAAGATAAGAGGGAAATACCTGTTCATTTCCTATAGCCTGATCATTTTTAAAAATAATAACAAAAGCGTATATTTTGATGTGATTTTTTGTGGGGTTTTTTGACCATGGGGAAAAAAAAGTGTGAGAGTCGGCAATGAAAAACAGGAATGGTCAGCCAACCATAACACACATTTGGGAGGGAGGGGGGCCTTATGCTGGCTGGTGTCCTAACGTCTACTTTCAAGGTAATCAGACGATGGACTGTATATTTAATGCAGTCATTGTCAGTGACACCCAGAGCATGGGATTCTGCATTGAAAATTACCCCAAGCGTCAGTATATTTAATACATATTTTGAAGGTCTAATATTAAAATTCACCAAAAAGGTGAGTTGGGATTGTCAAGGTTACCAGTGACGATATTGCTCAGTGATGTAATCAAAGATTTATCACAATACATTTTCCTTTAATTTACATATCAAAAAAGGGAACTGGAGAAGATAAGCTTTTTATTATTTTCTAACATTTTAATGTGACCATACAACAGACATTTTGGTAAAGTGTCATTGCTACGTTGACTTTCCTACCTTCCTTGTAAGAAAAGATCCCCATATGGAGAGGACTAACAGATAACGAGTCTACCAGACCAATAAAATCATCAGAGTGCTTGGATTGACAATACAAATATGTTGAAGGCAAGCATCCAAATGACCCATACAGCAATTGTATCTCAACTGACTGAAAACTTCCACAACTTCTGAAAATTCCAAAATTCAACTCATGCTCAGTTCATGTATGACTGAATTACATTTTTTATTTCTTCAATGAGTGACTGAAAATTCCTAATTTTTAATGCAACTTTTATCAATATTTTGCAAGTTTTAAGGGCTTTTCTGGGTCAGAAATAATCCTATCCTTCCTCACAACTTTCTCCTGATTTCACAGTAATGTGGGAACTCTGTATTCACTCTGTATGATACACTGGAAATAAATTTTGCAACATTTTTGCCAAGATTTCATCTTTTCTACATTACATTTATTTTATCAATGACCATCAACCATGTGTTCTTGATTGGGATCTCAGTTAAATCCAACATTTGCATCAGCCAATGAAATCGCTCATCATTAAGTTTCTTTGCAAATAAGCACATGCTATTCACCAACTCTGGATGCTTCAATTTAGTCGGTTGTAGCGATCTTTTATTTTTTAAAGATCTTTCTTTTTCTTGGGAATTTATATGCACTCCTTGAGTCATTCGAAGGGACTGATGCTCTCCTGGCCGAAAAGAATTTCCAGGATTCAAGATAAAAACATTTCTTTTTTTAACTGCCACGTGTTCAAACCATCACTGACATTCTAGCGACAAGAATTTTAAATTTACTGTTGTGGCAGTCATAAAGTATGCACTATCAGCACAATTTTCATTTAGATACAATCAGAACACTTTTAGTGAAAACCACAGACCTTCATGACCCTCCATTCAGGAGAATTAGTACAAAGATTTTCTATGTGTTCATTGTGAAAGCCATACTGGATCTAAGTGAGGCACCATCCTTAGCTAACAGCATAATGTCTTTTAATGAAAACCCTATGTTGAGCTGATGATCAATTCTTGAGAAGGAATAAGATGGTCACCAGAGTGGCCAAACTGAATGTCAGATGGACATCATTTCATTCTGGATCAACCAGACACCCCAAGAAAAGCACATGTCAATATGATGTTCCAAACTGAAGGAGGAGCCAGAGTGCCCGTTTTTGAGGTCAGATAGGCACCATTTTTATTCAGGACCAATTAGATATAATTAGTCTTCTGATGAAAACCCATTTTTGAGGTCAGATGGGCACCATTTTCATTCAGGACTGTAAGGGTGCAAATTTCTGTTGATCTATAAAGAGCACATTAATTTGGACAGGTGAACGATTAATTAGATTTATGGGGACTGGTGCATGTTAAATCGCCATACTGCAAGGATTTTTAATGGCTGTGTCGTGAGAGGTAGTGATTCTTAACTAAGCATTCATTTATTTAACAGTCAGACAGACTGGAAGGAAAGGGTTAACTTCGATCTTTGTATCGAAAATGTCAGATTTGAAATTTTCCAGAATCAGTTATTTGGAAATCTTGAGGTCAGGCGGACTGCAATTTTGGCGCCTAGTTATAAAAGGCAGAAGATATATTTAATCCGAATTGGTTACGCTAAATAAAGGGCGTGGTTCCCACACGAAATTTCTTGGTTTTAATATGTCCCATCGCAAAATTTAGTCAGTCTGCATTTTTCTGCAAGAGATAACAAATGTTGGAGACTCTGAGTTTGAATTTAGAAGAAATTCTCTCGTAAAATAATTATCCAAGGGACCGGATGTCTGGAAAGTCGACGGACACAATTCTGGGGTAGAAGCGAGCAGAGCTTGAAAGCACAAGGTATTTGCGCCAGTCTCATGTAATCCATTGATACCAATATAACGATTTGCTTGATTTTTTTGCTTATATTTGCTTGAATTTATTTGTTTAAATTAGTAGTTCAATTTTCTTGGTATGAGTACAGCTGTGTTGAGTTCATCTATCTGAATTCATACAATGATCTTCTTTATATAAGTTTGACAAATTGTTTGAATGTGTCGTCTTGATTGTTATAGGAAAATAGGTATTCTATGAATTTCATGCCTTACCTTAGTTGATGTGAGCTATGAGAATCGGTGTGAATTCACTGACCTTAGATTGTTGTTGTTGTTGTTGTGGGGCTTAACGCCATTTTTCAGCTCATGATAGGCTATACATGGCGGCCAGTATTAATGGTGGAGGAAGAAACCGGGAAATCCCCGGAAAGAACCACCGACCCACGAGAAGCTACTGGCAAACTTTCTCACATATCCACATTCGCCGCCGACCTTAGATGATTTCATGTATGCTAAAGACTTGAATGTGCATATTCGCTAGAAATAACATAGTTAAGCCATGTAATGAATTTCATTCATTCATTTGTGTAATTGAGACGAGAACGGAACTGTTATGTCTCGTGTGATGTTAATGTGAGTCAGGTTGAAATAGCCATTAGGAAGTACATTAATCTTATGAAACTAGGTTTGTTTATGGTCTGCCATGTTTGGTTTGACCAGATAGCCTTTGGTATCTGTTTGAATTCCGATAGGACGATATCTGACATAACGAGAGGGGACTAATGATCTATTCTCAGTAGAATATCTGACAGAAGAGTTAGGTTGCTTTTCTGAAAGAGGCGAGACAATAGAGAGTTTGGAGAAGGGAAAAGTGGAAAGGACCAAGAAGAACAGCCACAGTGAAGTTGGAATGAACTGGAAATAAGCAGGTTATGAAGTTATACAAGGCAATGACTTCGATTGTTCACTCGATTCTATGATGAACCAATTCTATCATTTAAAATAGATCGGCTATTTATATAAGTATATTTGTGTTTGAAATTCGGTGAATGATTTATTTCAAAAAGAAGTGCATCTTCCTAATGTAATGCATTATCACAGTTGTTTATGTAATTGATTAGATTGTTATTTTTCATGTACAGGGGCTCGTATCATTCTGTTTATATATCTGCTCAGATCTTTATCTATTCCACCTATAAGTTTCACACTTTATATTAATATTTACTCGATCCGGGTAATAACACCGAAGGCAATCACCCTCTAGATAATGATAACCCATTAAAGTGGACACCATGTAAGAAGGTACAATCCGTCAATCAACCCACCACCACTAACAACAAGGACCAATTAGACATCATAATTAGTCTTCTGATGAAAACCAATTTTTGATAAGACTTTCCATTAGGAGGTGCAGCAATAATAACAAAATTTTTCATTTTCTGGAAATGGACTTGTGATGAAAATGAATCAACAGAATAAAAACAAAAGATGAAAGTTCCACTTAATCCGTGATATTTGAGTACAAGTACCTAAAGCACGTGTGAATTCATCCTGAAAACAATTCAAATCTGCAGTCTCAAGCTACATGTATTCTGGTATCATACATGTGCCAAGATTACTTCAGCTTTGTTTTTCTAAGAAGCTCACGTTATATCCCATCCTTTAGGATCAACTAGTAGGCCATTTTACACTGGTTACTAACATATTTATTTATGTGGTGGCCATATTGGTTGTCCTGGCAGCCAGCAACAATTTCATCTAGAATGAACCTGACATCATAAGAAGTCTTCTCTTAAAAACCCCATGCCACGATTTTCTTTCTTATTCAGAGGTAATGAAAACAAGATTTTCAATATGGCTGCCATATTGGACATAGATCAGCATCATTATCATTTCAGACCAACTAGAAGAATGTTTTGTAATGCAAACGCCATGCTGATATGACTAGCCATTCAAGATGAGTAGCAATAACAAAATTTTCAAAATGGCCACTGGAGTTCCCTATACTGGCAGTCTGTGCAAACCGTTTTCATTCAGGACCAGCTACACCTTGGGATGAATGTGTGTATAATGTTTCATGGCAATCCACCAAAAAGTTTAGAAGGAGAAGTTTAAATAAACTTGTAAAAACAGACAGATATACATCGGACAATAGATGATGGACAAAAAGGTTATTCTGGTCTTTTAGAAAGAAGTTCGTGTTACCTGCCTTTTGGCCATTTCACTAGTCAGTTTATTATGCAGTAAACACATAATCAACCGACACTTTGTTTAGCCATTCCATCCAAAAGAATGGTTCTCATTTAGTCTCCGATGGATTTTTCTCATCATTGCAGCTATTTCCCAATTTCAGAACCAGACTTATTCTACAATCAAGATTTGCAATCATTACAGATCAATGACATCAAGTACTATGTATGGAGATCAGCATCGATCTAAAGCATAGAGTTCATGATGATGATGTGATTGCTTCAGCCATGTATAGAAAGAACAAGAGAAAGCAACAATTGTAATTGCTTCAGCCATGCTGTACAGAACAAGAGAAAGGAACAACTGTTAATTGCTTAAACCATGTGTAGATAGAACAAGAGAAAGCAACAACTGACTACTTCAGACATGTCTAGATAGAACAAGAGAAAGGAACAACTGTAATTGCTTCAGCCATGTGTAGTCAGAAAGAACAAGTGAAAGGAACAACAGCAACCATATAAACAAAACAGAATTTCTGCCATGCTGGCTATGACTAGTGATGGCAAAGTGGAATCAAAAGGCTGAGCTAGATGGCACAGTTCTGTCCCTGGTAGATATACGTTTGAACTGAAACAGCAGAGATGGATTTCTTTCCAATATCCACAGCAACAGAAACAAAATATCCATGGTTCTCACAGACCAGTGTGGCCACAGGTATAAATAATCATATTATAAAAAGGACCTCTTTAAACAAACCTTCGAAAATCAAAAAGATTTTGAGCCTGTAGACGCAGACTTGATGACTGTCATATCGTGCATAGTAACCTCGTTTAACCACACTCCAACAAATCTGCACCTCAAACCTATCTTGATTATGATGGACAAAATATGGGGCAATGGTGTCGACTGTCTTTACTCTAAGTTATACCGACTCTTACCATGCATATCTGAGTCAATGATGACATATAGATACTATCCACACTAGTAACAACAACAACTACCATAGTTACACTCACTTATAAGTCAAGTCCAAGTATAATCTGCACAGACCTGGATCTGTTGTCACATAATATGCTGGCAGATCTGGCTCTGTGCAGTTTGATAGGAGTAATCAGTAGAATAAACAACACAGACCCTGATCTGCAGCCACATTATGGTATGGCACATCAGGATCTTTGTTGCTTTCAGTTTAACTTAATTTGTAAGCGAGTAAAGACAGTACTACATTGGTAAATACTTAGATCATAACAACAGCAATAATACTCAAGCCGAGTAGCAACAAATTTCTGTACCTCTGTATACACGATATTTCTGTATCTATCAAGATTTGTAATTCTTTACCATGGTATATTTTAATACGTATAAAAATTAGTGACACACAACCATTTTATCACAATGTAATATCTTCTGAAGTATTTTATATGAAAAATTAAGACATGCTGTAACATCATTAAATTTATAACATTACTCTTAGGGAATTTCATACATCTTTTTAATTAGGGGAATTGCTGATTAGTATGGATAAAAAGTACTACAAATACCACTTGAACAAAATGCCACGGTAAATCGGTGTACCATGCACCTGTAAACTGTGCACCTGGCATGCAGCAATTGCTACTAAAAAATTCACTGAGAGGTCTGTATGATAAGGGGTTTAACAATGGCAGATCAAAAACTGTTTCCTGCATCTTTTGCCACAGAAGCTAAAGTTAGATTTTCCGTTTTTTTCCATACTATACTTTAATTATTTTTCTTAAGTTTTTATTATTGTTTCACAGGAACAAAATAATTCAAGACATAAAATATTTTAACTTAAAACTTGGTAAATATTAAATAAATAAAAAAATAAATTAAAAAAGTTCTCTGTAGCTAGAGAACAAAGCTGAACTCGTTTGTATGGATTAATAGCGAATAAATAATTAACTGCTATACTGCAACAGTCTTATGTTAATTCTGCATTCCCTTCAGATACTTTGTAACTATAATAAAAACAATTACTTCTGAACACATTTTGCTACCGGACTTTTAATTAGGCATCTAAATTTGCTTCTTCAGAATGCTTGGCTACTTTTATTTGAGGTCCAAGCAATGATGATGACGGTAACACCAATAATAATAATATCATCTCATATATTTGTTTCCAACATATGGTCACATTTGACACCTGGAAAAGATGCACTGCTGCCAAGTATTCGCAGCTGAACACGTAAGACTGTGTGGTGCGCACTGCAAGGCCCCACAACTGCCCTATTGACCACTGCATGGCTACTAGTTACACATGTCGAGTACAATCAACACAACAAAGTACAAACGTGGTACATTACATGATGCCTAATTCATGTCTAATGCAATCTGCAGAGCTCTTGAGCAGAAAATAAGGCCTCTTAAGAAATGCGACCTGTCTGTACTATGCTTGATGAATGCATCACACACCGATTTTGACAACACTTGGGATAATCTTGTACATAGTTACTGGCCCTTTTAGTCAAAATATGTAATTTTAAATGTCAAGTTCTACTTAAAACTTACCGTAGGCAGCGTGACACGGCAAAAGAATCAACAATACAATCCTGAAAAACATGCACATTGTAAACGCCGCGATGCGCATTATCTATGCATGTTTTACAGCGAACATGGCGAATCTGCACTGGGTTCACTCGTCTAGACGAAGCTTATAACGTTCAAGGTCGATCTTTTCTTTTCTCTGTTTTACGGCCTTAGTTCAAGAATATTATAACTTATTTTATGTGTATCGGCTTTTACATCCAAAGTGAGCAAATTCTAAGCTCGACTACAACACAATGCAGGCAAGACAAACTGTACACACTTCGGATTATACCATGTTTAGATACCGATGACGCCACTTAAACAGCAAGGGTTTAATCGGACGATTACATTTGGTTCCTGGGGGTTGCACTTAATACACTATTCTTGACAAAAATCGACGGCAAAGCAAATGCTGATAAACAACAGCTCTATATAGAAACAACTTTGGCCAAAGATTAATAAAAATAATAATAACAACAGGGTTTAGAAATCAAATTTACAAATATATCAAAGACGCGAAAAGATATTTATTTTGTCAACAACAACAACAATAATAGAATTAATAATAATAATAATAAAAAGAAGAAGAAGAACGACGACGATGATGATGTGATCATGGTTTATTTTGCTGTGCTGGTGAATAAATTATGTCCCTAAATTCTGAGCGTAATCTCGAAGCTACAACTAATACTTCAGATTCTGAGGATGGTAATCAACCATTTAAAAAAAACCCTCTTATACCTATTCAGTTCCTTGTTTTTGGAACTCCTTCCCCTATACATACGAAATTCTAATTCCCGTGCCTCGTTTAAGGCCTCATTAAAGAAAATCTTTCTTTGCCAAGTTGACAAAAATATCAAGGCCTCCCAATATAGAAAGTTATCATTGTAAAAAGAGATAATCATCGTATGATGTACTCTATTTATGTATCTATGATTTCTGACATGCTGAAATGGGTATACCTATGTATGACCAATATTGTCCTATGTAGAAACTCATTTTAAATCAGTGGTGTGCCAGTGTACCAGAGTGTGTGCCAGTATACCAGAGTGTGTCAATATACCAGAATGTGTGCGAGTGGCTTTTTTTTTTTTTTATCACGTAAGCTGTTAATATGCTGATAAACGCGTGGCAGATCGGAGTATAATGACCAAATGAGTTATCCTTGTTAAATGAAGATAATGTAGTAGTAACAGTAGTAGTAGCTGAAACAGTAGTAGTAAAACTAACAGTAGTAGTAGTAGTAGTAGTAGTAGTAGTAGTAGTAACAGAGGTGGTAGTAGTTATAACAGTAGTATTAGTATTGTACATCGGTGCATATTATTTTATCAATTTGTGCTTGAAATTGATCTACAGTGCCAAAAAAATGATGTAAAAATTATTCCCAAAACCATAGTTGTTGCTTCTTATTAAAATATATAAACGTGGATAAATGGAATTTACGAAAACTAAAAAAAATTACGAGTACATGTAGTGGATGGGTAACGGTAAAAAGAAGTAATTAACTTTTGCTGCAAAAGTACCGACGGTGACAATTAAAATGAGACCACGGTCACCTTGATATAACTCCATAGTTAGGAAGTTAGATTAAAATATAGACTATTTCTGCTTCTATTCATGTTTCTACCATTTTTTGTCCCAGTCTACATTTTTTAATGGTTTCCAAGACAACTTGTTCAATATCATGGTCATGCTTTCTGGGGCATAATCATAATCTGATCTTACAAACCTGGCTGCTCGCTTCTGGATTGTTTCAATTTCATCGTCTAATGCCAAATCCCAAACCACACAAGTATATTCTTAAATAGGTCTAATACAAATCCTGTAAACTATTTTTTTTTCTTCTCATTTTGTGGCCAAGATGACCGGTTAGTCTTAAATCAGCTAATAAACGTTTTGCTTTTGGTGCATAATTTTTTACTGTAAAGGTTCCATTTCAGATTCCCAGTGATTGTGACTTCTAAATATTTTATTTCATTGAGGTTCTCTAAACTAGTATCTTCTAATAAACATGCCATATTTATTTTTATTTTTTTTGGAGGGGGGTAGCATATATTTCTTTCACAATGTTGCATTTTTTAGGTTGGAATCGCACTTCACATTTTCATGACCAAGTATTTTTATTGTCATTTTATAATATTTCAGTCCTCTGCTCCATTTTTATTAAACAGTAGCATATAGTCATCACAGAAGAGTCAAATTTCTGAGTCCATTTCAGTCATGATCTCATTGATGTGCAAGAAAAAGAACACAGGTCCAAGTACTGTGTCTTGAAGTATTCCCGAAGATACTTTGCACCAGCCATATTTGGAACCATTTACCACTACACATTGTTCTAGGAAACACAAAAAAGAGTCTGCCGGAGTAGGGTTTTACCTGCAATTCCACAATGAAATAGTTCACTCCTTAATAATTCAAAGAGGACAATGTTGAAAGCTTTTCCAAAGTCTACTACAGAAATGTCTGCTTGGCCCCATATATCAAAGCGTTTAGCCCAATCATCAAAAACACAACACATTTTTTCAGCCGTTTAATTTCCAGAAAGCATGTTGTTTATCAGATGGTGCAACAGGAAGGGAGACAAATTCTGATTATTGCGGTGAGAAATCGAAACCGGTTCGTCTGTCTCATAGTCGGGCCAACATACCATTGGACAAAAAGGCCCGAACCAGCTAGGCTGGTTAGTAGATATCTTATTACACATACATTATTACAGTATGATAGAATAGTTATCCAAATGCTTCATGCTGTTAACAGAATATTTCAAGCACTTCGCAAGGAACAATGGCGAGTGAGATTGGGCGGTAATTACTGGCCATTGGGTCATCACTTGTTTTGAAAAGTGGGCGTATATTCGACAGAGACCAAACCTTTGCGATGTTGGACATGTCCAAAGATCTTTGTAAAGGTGTTCAAGCACTGGTGCGAACACAGAAGATGTATATCAACCTTTTGAATTCTTTAACCCATGTAGCAATT
This sequence comes from Megalonaias nervosa, assembly GCA_016617855.1. NCBI lineage: Eukaryota > Metazoa > Mollusca > Bivalvia > Unionida > Unionidae > Megalonaias > Megalonaias nervosa. The sequence continues at coordinate 118,741 of JAECUM010000978.1, read as the reverse complement.
TTTGAACTTCTTTTGTCTTAAGTGGGCCCTGTGCAACTTTTTTTAAGGGGGGGGGGGCCTGTTGGGAGGGGGGTTGTTATGCTTTTTTGGTGTTTTTTGTGGATCTTTTGTGGGTTTTTGTACTTTTTTCCTTTCGTTGGTTTTTGTGGTTTTCTTTCGTTGTTTTTTTTGTTTTTTGTTTTTTTGTTGTTTTTTTTGTGTACTGTTTTTCTTTCGTTGTTTTGGGGGGTTTTGTTTTTTTTTGGGGGGGGGGTTGTTGATGGATTTCTAGAATGGTTCCGAATCTGAGGTTGAGTTTCCAATCATGTTGTTTATGTAACTGACATGTGAATTTTTAACCGTTTCTATAATTTCAGCTCTTTAATGTTTCCATTTTGTTCTTAAGTTTTCACTGCATGTACGCTTATTTTAGCAAGAGTCTTTCTTCTGTGAACGTTGTTTTCGAATGTTGTGTGCTATCCAAGGCATCGAAACAACCAATCTACACAGGGATTTTATTTTCAATTATAGAAGTTAGGAAAGATTTTATAAGTTTCCAGTTTACTTCAAGATCCCCCTCATTTTCCAGACTATTAAAATATTGTAATTTTGCAAGGGCATTAGCTTCAGATTTATCTCCATCAAAATTTTCTTTGCTAAACAAATATAATTTTTGACGCTTTACATTTTTAGATGATACATATACCTGTATATATATGGTACATGCTATAATGATCACTAAACCGGTCAGGAGAATTAATGTATGAGAATTTGCCTTGTAACGAGGCTAGGAAGCTGGGTTACTAAGCATATTCTCCAGTCTGCATTTTCTATTTAACCAGTTGATGTTCTTATAGTTAAAGTCCCTAGAAACATGCATAAGGGCGTTATTTTTGTTCTTATCAGAATGTATTTTCTCAAGCTGCTCTTTCAGCTAGAGAATATCGTCACAGAGACGTTGTTGTTCTTGTTGTCGTGGGGGGTGGGGGTGGATTCAGCACTTATGCATAACTGGTCGAGGAAGAACCTGGTAAGAACCACCGACCGACGGTAAGCTACTGCCAAGCTTTCTCACATACCCAGATTGGCCGAGTCCAAAACTCGAACCTAAGCGGACAGAGGTGAGATATCAGTGATCGGTAAAGGCGAGCGGTTGAGCCCACCCGGACTCCCATCACAATGACTGCTTGACCCTCTTTGTCAACTACCTATATAGTGGGATTGTCCATTCATTCACTACGATATTGGTCCACAGATTCCTAACCAATGTCCAATTCAACCAGCTATATCTGTGTAAGATCATTATGTACGGGTAATAACACCCCTCCCCATATAAGATTCTATCATTCATATAAACATTATAATTACATTCCACTGGAAAGAACTCTGAGGTGTTGACAGAGTTATCAGTTTTAATTTACTGTATGGCAACGGTGTCTTTTTGTTTGTTGGAGTTTTTTGGGGTGGGGGTGGGGGGTTAGGACTTGTACAAGAAAGTAACTCCAACTTTTTACCCTAATGCTCTTTGTGTTTATTGATACCAAGTTTCGATTTTTCTTATTCGGTTTATTGTTTTTGTATCTTGGTTTGTATGAGGTGTTGCCACTCCCTTCCCGATTTAAGATATTAAATATGCTTTTGTTTTGAATGTGTGTTTTCTTTTCAATAAATGATACATTTTGAATGTGTGTTTTCTTTTCAATAAATGAGCCAGATACATTTAGAATGTCACATTTAGGGCATATCCAAGAGCAAGAGGTGGTTTTAATTTCATGTATCAATTGCTCGGCAAAGTGTGGTGCACAAATCAGGTACTGTAAGGTAATGTATCAAGTGCCCAAGACAGTGTGTGGTGCACAAGTCAGGTACTGTATAGTAATGTATCAAGTGCCCGAGACGGTGTGGTGCGAAAGTCAAGTACTGTATGTTAGCGTATCAAGTGCGGGGGAAAGCGGTTCACAAATCAGGTACTGTATGGTAATTTATCAAGTGCCCGGGAAAGTGTGCTACACAAATCAGGTACTGTGACATAATGTATCAAGTGCCCGGGAAAGTGTGGTACACACAAATCAGGTACTGTATGGTACTGTATCAAGTGCCCGAGACAGTGTGGTGTACAAGTCAGGTACTGCAAGGCAATATATCAATTGTCTGGGACAATGTAGTGTAGAAACCAGCAGTCTGATTATAATCAGATCTACACAGTCCTGCATGTAGTAGAGTGGAGATCTGATTTTAATCAGATTGTACAAATCAGATACCATCAAGTGCCCGTGAGACTTGAAGACACAACAAAGATGTTTGTTGAAGCAGAGAAGGAAAGGTATATCCCATTGTAATTCTAGTCTCAGGTAGAAGTAAAAGGAAGAGGAGATGACGGTGGTTGTTACGGTGACGGGGAAAATAATGGTGAAGATAATTATCGTGATTAGTTATAAATGTCCAGTTTTGAAAATTCACCAGCATAAATTCATTGGCACCTCTCTCCAATGACGCCGCTACCGTGACTATGGTAATGACCGTCGTAGTCGTCGTCATAGTAGTAGTAGTAGTAGTAGTAGTAGAAACAGAAGCAATAGAAGTGTCAGAATTAGTAAAAGAAGCAATAGCAGCAATGTATGAATAGTACTAGCAGTTACAGAAGTAATTGCAACAACAGTCCGAAGAGGAGCAACTCCACAAGTGTTGGTAGTGCACAAAACGCACACATATTGTTGTGTTAATATTTCCCGTTTCGTTCTTTTATTTTATTTTATAGCGCAATTGCAGCCGTGGCAGTATTCAAACCTGTCACATATTTTTGCGCTCTTGCAAAATGACGGTGAATATTCATGTATTTCATTGTTTGAAGGAGGCGATATTGAAACCACTGAGCATTAATTAGGCACCAATTACGGATATAAGTACTTTATGGGACAATTTCACCACCGGAAAATCTGCGCTTTCCTCCCTTACTTAAATTATCCACTTATCACCTGTTAGCACCGCGACAGCTTTCTGCACTCCAAGGAAACCTACATGTCAAGAAGCAGGCATTATGGGTATTTTTTTCTTTTTTAATGTCCAAATTACGACCAATCTGATAACCTAGGTGACCTCGGGAACTTGGTGGCATAGAGCAACCTTGGTGATAGATGGCACTGGATAATCCAGTGCTGTTCCGATTAATCGAGTTCATTGAATATTTCGAATTTGAGTGAATACCCAATCAAATGAATACAGTAAAGCAGCGATTTAGCTCGAATCCAGTTTGCGCTATTCCCGCTCTTAAAGAATTTAGGTTTATAGACACAATCCTTGGTTTTGATACGGATATATAATGGGGAAATTGCAACATTTTACATTTCTATTTTCAGTGAAGTTGTTTTTTTTCTCTCTCTCTCTCTTAAAGTCAATTGTTATAGTCAAATCTCTCTCTCTCTCTCTCTCTCTCTCTCTCTCTGGCAGTCGCCAGTAGATAATTTCACTTCATTTTTTTTTCTTTTTTTAAAAAAGAAGTTTCTTTTGCAAGATTAATAAAGTCAAACAAGGAAGTTAAATAAGGAGAAATGAAAAAGGAGATGCAATTTAAGCATTAAAACGAACGAGAGTACGGCAACGACATATAGTAAAAGCTTTTTTCAGTTAGACGTTCCACAACGTCAGACTTCAAGAATGAAAGAAAGAAAAAAAAAGTGAAATTCCTATTGTGGACATCCAAAAACTTTGAAATATCCAAAACACTGGATTACAATAAATGTTTAGTGTACTCCACTTTTAAAGACTATAGCCATTTTCTCCATTCTTTTTCACATTCATACATGACCGTTGCTTAAATTGCCAAAATATATTTCGAGTTTTGAAAAGACTGTACAAGGTAGATCGAAATGGGAGAGAGAACCTTCGTTAGCATATACGGTAACTCCGTCTTGTAATGACGTCACACTAGATTCAAAAATTTTCCAGTGACGTCACAATAATCAAGAGCATCAAGATATGGAGATCTGTTTATAAAGGTAAGAAATTATTTATGTTGGACAGCGCCTTCCTTCGAAATCTATATCGACTTCTACAATGGTAACCAGGTACGAAACTGGGCGAAGAAAAGAGTACGTCGGGTCTCACAACAAAGGGTAGTACGATTTTTTTTTGTTTGTTTTGTTTTGGGGTTTTTTTTGGGGGGGGGTGTTTGTTTTTTGTTTTTTTGTTTTGGTTTTTTTATTGTTTGTACAAGTCACATGGGTCATGTATGCGCATTTACTCGTTTTAAATTAAATATAAATTGTTCTTTTAAAATTTGACACTAATTTTCTTTAGTCAAAGTCTATTCAATCCTGATTATTGAATGCTCTGCACCTTAACTGTCACCAAGAAACTTCCAGACGAAAATTATCTATCGCTATGGACTTACAATGGTGGCCATGTGCTAAACTTGGGTCAAAATAAGAGCGCGTCGAATGGATCGTCTTAATCGAGGGTAGTGCGAATTTGTATATCAATAAGCATAGCTTTCATTGTGACATCACAGCGCGCGACATTCAGTCTGGATTGTACTGGATCACACCTTGAGGTTCATTTCGTCCAAAGATGAATACGTACTTTAACATTGATTTTGCAGTATGCACCTCTCGGGGCGTCTAAATAATGACCTTCCAAAGGAATATGGACGTATATGAATCCAAATGAAGTGAATACTTGCCACTTAAAGGTATGTGAATCAAATTCTAAAAAATGACACCCATTAATGAAATAGTCGGTGTTGAATGCCTACATGACCTGTGTGACTTGTACTATAAAAAGTTACACGCATTGCTGAAATGGTACTGCACACCTACATAACCTGTATGGCTGTACTTTCGCTATATTTTTAAAGTGTAGATTAATTAAAATAAACCAACCAACATAATAATGACATCATCGAGAGTGAATCAGGATTTCACAGTGTTGAGAATTTGATAACGCCATTACATATTTCCCAAACACGCACAGCACACGCACGTACACGTGCACCAATATTTTAACAGAAGACCAAGTTTCACGTGAGCATGTCATTAATCTACATTGCCTATTCAAATCAAAATCTACAAATATTGTTCCTTTCATTTTAATTTCAAATCTTTTTGTCAGTTCATTGACTCATAAAGATATGTCAACATTTCCTTTCTTTTTTTTTAGATTCGGTGTTCATGACAAACTGGATAATATTGGCCATCGTCGGAGGTGCTGTACTGAAAATATCGTACGTATGCTTGACCGTCTCCCACCCCAACCCTCGATTATGCCACACAATTTATATCAGCATACTATCATAACGAACTTAGATTTAATTTATCCATTTCAGTTTCACAATATGCGTATGTTGCCAGTAATCATACAGAAAACTATCTACGTCACAGATATACTTAAATGCTTGAATACACGATGATGTAATGCGCATATTGCCTACACTCATCAATGCATATATTACCTACACTCATCAAATGCGTATATTGCCAACACGCATAAAATGAGCATATTGCCAACACTCATAAAATGCGCATATTGCCTACACTCATCAAATGCGTATACTACCAACACTCATAAAATGAGCATGTTGCCAACACTCATATTGAAAACTATCTACGTCACTAATGCACTAAATTAAATGAATAAAAGATAATGTAATCCGCTGGTTCCCAACCTTTTCGAGTATGACGACCCTTCTCAACTTAAAAATGTCTCGTGGACACCACATGCTAATATTTGTACTTTTAGACTCCGAATCTATGCGAATTCGCGGACCCCTTGAAATAACCCGAGGGGTGGGGGCCTCGGCCCACAGGATGGGAACCACTACTGCAATGTATATATTGCCAATGACCGTATTGACATCTTTCTACGTCACTAATAGGGGCCCCAGGTGGCCAAGTGGTCCAAGGCGTCTTTACAGTTCACTGACATCTCATCTCTGCCTTTATTCGGTTCTCGGCTTTGCAATAGTGGGTATGTGTAGAAACTTGTCAGTAGCATCCCATGGGTCGATGGTTCTGTCCCAGGGTTTTCTCCACCCAATATATTGGCCGTCATGTATATAGTCTATCATGTGCTGAAAGCTGACGTTAAACACACAACAACCAACCAACGTCACTAATACGTCACCGACTTGAATGAATAAATATTAACAATGCTTAAGTAAGATGGTTGTACTCGATTAGCAGTTTTAATTTTTTAAAAATCCAAACAGATTTACCCAAGCCCCAATCACCTACGAGAACTGTGTAAAAATGCGTATGAGTGAAAATTAACGAAGAAAAGAAATAAGAAAATGGAAACGAAATATAACCAGTATGAAATTAAACGATGACTGGCAATGATACAAATTTAGCATCATTGATAAGTTTTTTAATATGTGCTTACTTGATGCCAGTCAAAGGTGTGTTCGGAGCTTGTTTTACCGAAGGTTATGGAAAGGGTGTTATCTTTTGTGCGTGTGTGTGTGTGTGTGTGTGTGTGTGTGTGTGCGAGAGAGAGAGAGAGAGCATTTTGGATTTTTAACGTATCTTTAAAAAATTTTCAGTCAAATCGCTAAGATGTATGCAGTGTGACATCTGATATCACGTCTAGCACTGGGGCATCATGCGGCAGACATGTGGCATCATGTTCCACCCAATCATATTATCCTGACACCAGGCTGACCCGTCCTTACGAGAGAGAGAGAGAGAGAGAGAGAGAGAGAGAGAGAGAGAGAGAGAGAGAGAGAGAGAATGTGAACTATCCCTCAACCAGTATTATATATCATCACTACCGCCGCCATTAACGAAGCAATCAACCATTTAATCATTGGCAGTCCAAACCTACCAACCAATCAAACCACTCCTTTCCGGATTTTGCCCCAGTTGGCACTTTGGTCTCAAACGCTCACCTCTACCATTCACTACCATCTCACCTCCGTCCGCGTGGGTTCGAGTCTCAGGCACAGCCAATGTGGGTATACGAGAAAGCTTTCCAGTAACTTCCCGTGGGTGGATGGTTCTCACCGGGGTTTGATGGGTTTTTCCTCCACCAGCTATACAAGCCGCCACGTATAACCCATCATGCGCTGCAAAATGGCGTTAAACCACAAACAACAACCTTTCCGGATTTTGAAATAATACAGATCCCTTCTGCAGACAATGACATTTTGTATCAATACACAATTAATTTTGTTTCAGGATCATTATGTGTGTTTCCTGCTATTATGCCTGGAAGAGACGTAGCAAGGTATGGTTTGAAAGTAGAGCTGGACAGTGGCGTCCCTAGGGTTGATGTCGCCCAGTGCGGTAACTCATGGTGTCACCCCCATGGACCTCCTTCCTGCACAAAAATTCAAAAATTTTATAGACGGTCATTTTGGTGTCACCCCTTCTGATGGTGTCACCCGGTGCGGTCCGCACCCCCCCCTCCCGCGCACCCCTCTAGTGACGCCACTGGAGCTGGGTGCCTCGAAATATGTTGTACTGCGGTATACCGAGATTCTTCTGTAGATACTGCAAAACATACTACGGTATACTTTAACAATATTAGCGACTAACAATTTAATTTTCTGGGGCAGGGGCTGGTATTTATTTTCCTTTCCGGGTCGCATATAGCTGGGGAAAAAAAATCTTACTCTGATTTATAGCAAAATAACACCGTATTATATCCATTGTATTGCTTGAAAAAAATATAACATATCTCGGCTCGAAAAAAAATCGCATCCTTCCAAAAGCTAAATGATCAGTACCTTACAGTAGATGAATTTTGCTAAGTGGGTTTTCTGCATAAGCTGTAATCTAAACTTTAACTTACGTCTGGTGATTAGTATTACACTACAGACACTGTAGCTGACACCGTGCAAAAGTGCTGACATTAGAGATCTTGTTTATGAAAATAGAAAGTGTTGACACTGAAACCTACAATTTACTAACTACACTATTGCTATAATAGGCAGGGAAACTTTGAGTGGGATGCCAACACCCGGGAAAGAAATTTATAAAACAAGGCCAGTAAATACAAAATACACGATTCAACAAACGAGACAATAGTTAGTGGACAAGAGAAATTACGTAAAATTCAGACAAAAAATAGTTGCTTTCATGAAAATCTTAAGATGATACTCAATACACGTACTTAATATTTTAACACACGTTAGTAAATAAATTAAAAATACTTTTCTTCTCCATTTTTATTAATGCCAAGTTTTGTGATAAGTTGGATATTGCCAGAATAACTTTCACAACATCTTATTCGGTCGCCATGTTGGCATACTTAACACGTGTCCAACATGTGATTAAAGGCTCAGCAATATATTTGTAATGGTGGCGCAGTACAGTTTCGTATTTTGCGTAGGGTTAGATTTTTAAAGAAAAAGAATTTCCCCGGTTTTCCTCACTGGTTATACTGGCTTTTAAAAAGAACTGTACATCTTATGTATTGTTCAAAGAACTTTTAATTCCCTTTATTTTGGTATATGATTGTGTGTAATATGAATTGCAGAGAATACAACTTGGCTCTATTTCAGATGTGCTCTGCCCGGTCATTTTTTCACTACCTGGACTTCAGAGGTAAATTTAAAAAAAAGAGCCGATAACGTTTTTCTTTTTTGTTTACATTTTATGTATTTGGTAATTCATTCATTGTACTTTCAGAAGCTGGTATTATCTAGTTGGTCAAAGTCGCTTCCCTAATTTAATAACTGCTAAAAATAGTGTACTTTAAACTAATTCAGGCTGATTTTTTTTTGCACTATCTGTGTGTGTGTGTGTGTGTGTGTGTGTGTGTGTGTGTGTGCGTGCATATGTGCGATATTTGGATTTTTACGTAGCTTTAACACTTTTTCAGTTATATCGCTACAATGTTTGCAGTGTGGGCAGTTTATAGTGATGTCTAGCACTGGGGCATCGTGCCGAAGACATATAGCATCATGTCCTACACAGTCGCATTCTCCTTACACCCAGGTCGACCAGTCCTAACACAAACCTCTTAATGCTGAGCGTCAAGCGAGGTAGCTGCTAATACCAGTGTTTATGTCTTTGGTATGACTCGACCAGGGGGTTCGAACCCGCGATCTCCCGCATCTTGGGGGGACTCTCTAACCAGTTAGATGCCGGAGCGGTTTTAGTTAGCTGTGTACCTTGATCATGTACAATTTCCACAGCACAATATCCAAAGAAATTGAAACCACAGTATATGAAAACAACATAGAGGTATACCTACATTCTCTCCACTGTGCATGGTGCAAATGTAAACAACTTTACGTTACACCCGCCACTCTCTCAGAAGTCCATGTCTAGAATGCCTCCAATATTATATACTAATTTGTGACTTTTTGGTAAAAAGAAATATTGTTTTGGAATTATTTGGTCACGAAAAATGAAAACATGCTTTTAATACCATTAAATTTGTAACAAGATTACTCAGGAATTTCCGTAGTTCCTTAACGACGGAATCTACCGAGGTACACAGATACACTGGAAAAGTACCGTGGTGCGTACCCTCAGGGAAAGAAAAATTGCAGCGGTAAATCGGTATACCCGAAATACCGCGCACCTCCTTTTCAAAGGGTATTCAATAGACAATTGAGTTTGGGGTTTTCTCCTTAAGTAAGTCACGCGACACCATTACAAAACTAAAGATAATTCTCCAGATTTTCTCTGAACTGTTTGGAATATTGCCGTCATATCTGTAAATTTTTCATTTACTGTGCAAAGGGAGACATACAAATCTAAATCAGTTCTGATTTGCAGGACTACTTCAGGATTGCAGTCAAAGTTGACGCAGAAAGTGAAGATCATATATAACGAGTATTTTCAAACACACGATCTTTTTTTTCGCCTCAGTTCATATGATGATTGACGTTTTTAAAATAAATTGTTCCCACCATTTTTACTTACTTAACATGTAACAGTTCACAGTAGTCGAATATTCGATTGAAATATTATTTCGAGATCGAAGGTTAAACTAGATGTCGAAACAGGCATAGGCAGTGTCTTCATTCTTATTTTCTTAAATAGAAAATGGGCATTTCAAGGTGAAAATTGACGCAAAGACTAATTCCAGGTTTCAGTTAGTCAGTCAATAAACAAATAAAATAACGTGGTTGTTGTGATTAAACATGACGTTATGGTCTTTCACTAGGAGGGATCAATAACAAAACTTAGCGGATCACTAATAGTATCAATTCTGTGACTAATAAAGTAGCTAAAGTAACGGATATATTTAACAGTGCTGCAAAGTATTTATTTGAATTGGATATCTCACCTTTATATATTGAGTATAATAGTACTACTACTAATAGTAATGACTTTTTTTCAGAGGGTGACTCATTTAGAAACTAATTTACCTTCAGGCCCTTTATTATGTACATACAAGATACAAGCTAATAATATGTTCTCTCTCTCTCTCTCTCTCTCTCTCTCTCTCTCTCTCTCTCTCTCTCTCTCTCACACACACACACACACACACACAGAGTATATAAACAACTATTCACATAAATGCTACATTGTGCAGAAATGAAAATAAAGTACATGATGTGGGTGGTGTAACATGTACTTTAATAAGTACGCCATTTTGTTATGATTTGATCCATCTAATGCAACTATTGTGGAAGGAAGAGATGCTTAGAGTTGATTTAATATCATGTGGAATGTTATTCCAAACAACCGCACCTGAATATTGAAAGCTGTTTTTATATAGCTCCTTTTTTGGCTTGGGTACTTTGAAATTGTGCCCTTTAAGTGATTTCAGAAATGGGGTACCAGTAAATTATCATTCCTGAAAATGGTATTTTTGCAATGTTGCAAAGTATTCGTTTCAATTAAATATGTCACAATTATATATTTTAATCGGTATGCGAAATACGCGGATGAAATAATTTATATAAGGTGGCGCTCTACAGTTTCGTATTTTGCATAGGGTTAAAATTTTAAAGAAGAAGTATTTTCCCGGGTTTCCTCACTAGTTATACTGACTATTTAAAAATGACCTAGTATATCTTAGGTATTGTTCAAAGAACCTTTAATTCCCTTTATTTTGGTGTATGATTGATTGATGGGTGTAATATGGGTTATAGAGTATACAACTTGGCCTTACTCCAGCTGTGCACCATTCAAAAAAGTGCTAGCTCCACTTGGTCTTTTTCACTTCCTGAACTTCAGAGGTAAATTGTAAAAAAAAGAGCCGACAATATTTTTTTACATTTTATATATTTGGTAATTCATTCATTGCATTTTCAGAAGCTGGTATTGTCTAGTCTGGCAAAATTCATTTTCCCTATTTTAATAGGTGCTAGGGATAGTGTACTTTAGACAAATTCAGGCTGATTTTTGGAGTACAAGGAAGCAGTCATTTTAGTTAGCAGTGTGCTAAGATCATTTACAATTTCCAAAAGTACAATATCCAAAGAAATGTCAGCCACATTACATTAAAGTAGCATAGAGATATGCTAACATTCTCTCCACTGTGCATGTTTTAAATGCAAACAACTTCACCATACATACGTCACTCTGTCAAAAGTACATAATAACTGGTGAGCGCCCCCTAAACAGATAAATAAATAAACAGACAGACAAACAGATATATAAACAGAAAATAAGATATACAGACATCTTGACATGCATAATTTAATAATTCTGTATTCATCTCAATTCATACGGGTGTTGTTTTTCTGCTTTTATTTAAAAGAAATAAATAAATGGTATGCCTCCTATTTTATACATAGCTTGTAATAGTTCAAGGATCATACTCAGATGAAAATTGTTTCAAAATCAAAGATACACAATATGTTGGAAAATCTTGGCATGAATAAACATTAATTTCGCATATAGAGCTTTAGCAATCAATCTTTTTCATCTCATTTTGCCACATATTTTAATGACAGCTTATATAATTTATAAGATTTTTCATTTAGGCCAGTTGCTATTATTAATTCTGGTATGAAAGGTCTATTAAACATATTGGTTTCACCCTTTGCATGCTGCCTGTCCGATAGGTTTAAATCTTGTATTACATATAAACTTCGTTAATTGATGCATTCAGAATATTTTATAATATTAAACATATGTAAAAGAAAATAGAACTGGTTGTCTCTATTTCTTTATACGATTTTTTTTTAAAACTGCGCTAATATTGTGATCCCAAAATATATGACTCGCCTGTCTATCGCTTGCTTGGCCTAGTTGTAAGTACGGCCAGCTGTCACGCCATACCTGGTTAAAATCACGCGATATGCTTTATATATTATTTTTCTTAAATTCTGTTGTGTTTTTGCCATTGAATTAGGAAGGAGAATTATGTTACTACTGATATTGTTTGTGCAAATATAAACAAAGCAACAGAACACAACCGGTACACAGCTGAGAGTATGGCGTGAATACAATAAGAAATCTGCTGCTTCAGGAATATAATAAGAAATCTTCAAGACTGTGTTATACATATTGCCAACCAGTATGGTTGAGCATAAATAAAAAGAAATTTGATCTTATTGGGCCCCATACCTGCCCCCACTCTCCTGATTTCATCTCTAAACATGTTAAACATGTTTTGGCACACACCCGTAAAACTTAATAGTTGATCACCGCACATTTGCCCCCCCCCCCCGGGCCGAAAATAATTTTGCGTGTGCCTCTGCTTGCTCTGAGTGAGTAAATATTGGATATATTTCATCTCGTGCGTGAAAACCTTAAGACGGATCGATAATGTTATTTATATAACCATTCGTAAATAGATTTTGATTAATTTAGAACGTCATCTAGAAATCCTAGCCGCACATCTGGTTTCAGAAAAGCATTTGCTCCAAAATTCATTTTCTGTTTTTTTCCATGAATTCATATCAAGGAGCCATAAGACGACGCATTGCTGTACCTACGTTTTGATTATAGTTAGTATAACCAGGCTGAACCAAAAAACTATTTTCAAGCACACGTTTTATTAAATCCAAAATGTTGTCTTTGGATAGTCTATATGTACCTTTATCCTTATTAAGGTAGACTTTACAAGCTTCAATACCACCAGTTTGTGGCATACAACGCCATGAGTGTGGTATAGAATACCACCAGTTTGTTATATACAATACTATCAGAGTGTGGTATACAGTACCACCAGAGTGTGGTATACGATACCATCAGAGTGTAGTATACAATACCATCAGAGTGTAGTTTACAATACCATCAGTTTGTGCCATACAACACTATCAGAGTGTGGTATACAGTTCTACCAGAGTGTGGTATACGATACAATCAGAGTGTGGTATACAATACCATCAGTTTGTTAGATACAATACCATCAGAGTGTGATATACAGTACCACCAGAGTGTATATACGATACCACCACAGTGTGGTATACGATACCACCAGAGTGTAGTATACAGTACAATCAGTTTGTGGTATTTTTGTGTGGAGAGAAGTGACACGAAGTTCAACAAGGAAAGATTTGTCCAATAATTTCGGAAGAGATTTCATTTGCTAATGAAACCTGTAGTGTCCTTGACATTCGAAGACAGCGATGTCATTAAAAGTTGCAAACTATGATTGCTATATTTAAATATAGTATCTAGTATACGATTTACATGCATAAATCATAGATCTACCAGGGTATTCCAAAGGTAGTGATTATCATATAAATAACACATTTAAAAAAAAAAGATTTGGTACGGAGCTGCACGCGACTCGTCACCGCGAAAGATGTGCATATGAAACTGAAATGATTCGTATAATAGTTTGACGTACTGCTCGAGTATTGCACAAGGGAATCAATTCGGACGTAAGAGAAGCAACTTAGACGCTGTCAATTGCAAGGATTTTACGCCTATATTGTCAAGAAAGACTCCCATGAAAATGTTTATCATGCCAGCCCAAATTTTGTCTTGTAAATACCCAAATTTTTTCTGTAAATTGCAGAATGGTTTAACAGTTAGTCACGTATGATTAAAATAGAATATGTGCCCGACAACGTTGGACTGTCTTTCGCACGTTAATTCAAGTCAAAGTAATGTTATTGATAGCGGTAAGGTGCACCAGTCTCTATCAAATTCAAAATCAGTGTATACGACAAAATTCTGTAAGTACCATTGATATCATGTCCTTTTTCCGCTTCCTTTGCATGCATTGTAGGAAGGGCGGGGTTGATTGGCGGTAACATAGAAAGCAGAAGTTTTAAAGCAAACTTTATGCTCTTAACGAAATAATAATTTGCTAAAAATGGATTAACAGTATTTGCTCCAAGGGCATGCCTGTTCAATAGACATGGATTTAAGATGTCTGCACAAATACGACGGGCAGTCTACGGGTCGGCTTAATGCAATGTTAGCAGCAGCAGCGCTTAAAGGCCTTGTTTTCTAAATTTTCTAGTTTTACTTCAACTGATTTAGTGTCCGGTTCAGAATGTCCATAAATCTTGAACTAAAAATTGTGTTCAAAGCAAAAGGGCGGAAAAATCGTGCTGAAGGCATGTCACGTTTACACGTACTTTTGGAGTTTCACCCATTGAAAGAATGTCATGTTTACCACAGGAGTCTGACGTTTTATCAATAAAGCACGACGAAATTTCTGACAACATGAAATCACCTTATCGGTATTATCGTGTTAATTGATAATACCGATAAGGTGATTTCATGTTGTCAGAGATTTCGTCGTGCTTTATTGATAAAACGTCAGACTCCTGTGATGTTTACACGTACTTTTGGGGGTATCCACCATCAAAGGAATGTCACGTTTACACGTACCTCTGGGGTTTCCCCCACTGAAGGAATGTCACGTTAAAACATTCTTTTGGGGTTTCCCACAATGAAGGAATGTCACGTTTAAACGTTCTTTTGGGGTTTCCCCCCTTGAAGAAATGTCACTTTTACACGTACCTCTGGTGTTTCCCCCAGTGAAGGAATGTTACGTTTAAACGTAGTTTTAAGTTTCCCCCACTGAACGAATGTCACATTTAAACGTGCTTTTGGGGTTTCCCCCACTGAAGGAATGTCACGTTTACACGTACTTTGGGGTTCCCCACTGAAGGAATGTCACATTTACTCGTACTTCTGGGGGTCTCCGCCATTGAACGAATGTCACGTTTCTAACAAAAAAAATCGCTGCAAGTAATATGTTTCATAGCGAAAAAATTCGTTTTCTGAGACGCGAACAGCAGGTACGCCATAAGATACTTTCACGTTAATTTCTTTGGTAATTGAAAACTATTTACTGATTTTGCCGATGGGATGACATAGTTTAAATACATATTAATGTATCTTGAGCAAAGCAGTTACGATCTGCAACCGTTAAAGCAATAGATAGAGCACTCGTGTATTGTGTAATGGGATCGTGAGGGTTATTCCATGTACTACCAATTAAAAGTTAACGCTATAACATTATTTCTTCCACCCCACCCCCCTCTCGCTCTCTCTCTTTCTCTCATATTGTAGTTAGATATCTGAGGCAATCATGCTTGCTTGGGCAAAATATGCCAGGCATCCTTTATTTCATGTAGCTCCGTGTCTTTGACATTATTGCATGTATGGGTCAAGCAGTCATATTTATCACCTATGCTAACACAGCTAAAAAGTAAATCGAGGTTGGAGTGACTTGCATTTTTTATAACCTGGCTGTGCTTAGTTTTTGGGATTATGTACCATATACAAGCGAAGCAGGCAAAACTTCAAGAAAATTCCTAATGGATCAGTCTTTCCATGGACCTTATTATTTATATCGAAATATAAGCGTGAAAGAAGAGAAATATTTCATTTGGTTTGAATTCATGTTTCATGCAATATTTCACTCGCATTTTTTTTTGATGCTCTTCAAAAGTACCATTTCTGTTACTGTATCACTGGCATCTCATCTCTGTCCGTGTGAGTTCAAGTCTCAGACTTGGCTGACGTGCGTATGTAAGAAAGCTTTCCAGTAACTTCCCGTGAACACGTGGTTCATAGTTCTTTTTCCACCAGATCTACTGGCTGCCATGTGTAGCCCATCATGTGCTGATAAATGGCATTAAACCCACAATAACAACACGGCCTTTTCCATCGCATGATGGAAAACGTCTGGGAGTTTTAAAAAATGACCGTTTTTGACTGCCCTCAATCCGGTGGGCGTTTATACGTCCAAATAACATCATTGCCGCCGCTGTGATCTGACAATGTGTCATCTCATACAGCAACACAAGTAATCGTTTAAAGCTATTGAAACCGAACGATTTCTTCAGCTTTTGCATTGCAAAGCTGAAAGAATAACGTTATAAATAAAAAGTGCAGGTATTTCATTGATTATTGAAAAGTAGTGCAGTGTTATTTTCAAGACCTATCCTTTCGGAAGACTGATTCGCTTACATCTAGCTGTAGGTGCGTCCGCCAAAAACGTAAAGTATCACTACGATTAACCCTGAGTCTCTTTCAGTCAAATTTATTCGACTCGCACTGCGATTGGAACGTGCTCTGCCATATACTTCAGGTCGGGAAATAGGCTCGGAAGTAGTTATAGGAATGCAACATGAACTGCATGTGTGTCGTGATTCGCGAGAACATTCGGATTGTGACTTTGTCTCCTTCCGCCGCCGTATTTTCCTATTTGAAAGAAAGTAGTTCAGAATATAGTTCTCAGTGGCAACGAATTAGATCAGATGCTTCTTTCTCGACCTAACAGAAAGGGCCCATGATGTTCCAATTTCTTGCATTGGTAAGGTGGCGCTCGACAGTTCCATAGTACATAAAGTTAGATTTTTAAAGAAAAAGACACACACACACACACACACACACACACACACACACACACACATATATATAGTATGTACGCTGTATCAGTGATATACCATGAGATGTATAAATTTTTCATTTAAAGGTATCTAGGTTTGCCGAGTTTCCTTTTAATGAAAAGTTTATACAGCGAGTGGTATATCATTGACACAGCGTACATACTGTACATATATTTTATTTATATCACATACAAATACATATATTTGATCTTTGAACGGAGTTAAGATTTACTACAGGCAGCTGTGTATTGACCGAGTGAAAGAACTCGCATCCCCGAGTGTGTCCGCTATGCCATTCACATGAACGCAGCCATTCACGTACCGGCGCATGGAAATTAATGTGGAATAGAAACTAAGCGAAAAGACGAACCAACAAGAAGTAATTAAAATATTTTAATATATTTACGGTAGATCTAAGTCATTATTCTGTACCACTGACCATAAACTCAAACTCTCTCTCTCTCTCTCTCTCTCTCTCTCTCTCTCTCTCTCTCTCTCTCATCCTTTGGTCGTTTTGACTTAACTTTTGCCATCATTCATAAGTCAGAAACATCGTGGGATGACACAAATGAAAATCTTATATGCTCGTCATTTCATAGATTTTAGCCCGTATCTTGCTACAATGGTCCAGAGAGAGAGAGAGAGAGAGGCCTTTGGACATCTTCATATTTAATTAATAATAATCGCTTTTGAGAACATTATAGTATGTTTAAGAAACATAATAACAACAAAACATTAAATACATCACAGTATGTGTACCACGTAACCGAGAAATTTACCGTATAATGTCGACATGGTTTTCAACTTTGTATCATTGGGGGCCTCGAGTGGCCGAGTGGTCTAAAGCGTTCACCGTTACGGATAACTGCCATCTCACCTCTATCTGAGTGGGTTCGAGTCTCAGGCTCGGCTATCGGCTAAGGTGGGTACGTGAGAAAGCCTTCCAGTAGCTTCTCGTGGGTCGGTGGTTCTTCCCGGGGTTTTCCAGGGTTCTTCCTCCACCAGTTATACTGGCCGCCATGTACAACCTATCTTGTGCTGAAAATGGCGTTAAACCCTATGACAACAACAACAACAACAGCAACAGCTTTGTATCATTGATAAACACTGTAGATAAATCCCAAGGAAAGTGCACACAGATCGTTACGACGAACCATATTCTTGTAGGTTACTTGGTGTAATTTCTATTTCAAGGTTATAATCCAGCCCAGATTCCTTTTTTCTCTCACTCCACATTTCAGCGTAGTTTGTCCGTTATGCATGAGAGGGAAGGGACGAACAAAAAGCAGAAATGATTGTGATGAAAATGTGTACCATATTAAGTTCATTTAGAAAACGAGGATTATTAATACTTTTTATCGTTATTTTCATACGTCACTAAATTTATGTGTGGAAATTGATCATTGATCTAGAATCAACTGCAGACGGTCGCGAGAATATTTATATATGCGTATTATTGCGCCGTGGGTGGATCACAATTTGATATACCAATAGTACTGGTATATCAAATTGCTTTATACCAACACTTTAAATGCCATGTTATTTTTAATTTGTGTGGTATATATAGCTGTTGTTAAAAGAACTTTTAATTTCCTTTATATTGGTGTATGAATGATAGGTGTATTTTGGGTTATACGGTATACAGTGTGGATGGAATGTGTCAAATTTTGAAGAAGTACTGAATCTTCAAGTTGAATAAATTGTGCATTAAAATTTTATCATAGTCAAGCCAGAAAAGTCTTTGAGTAAGGTCTCTTTGATATTTCCCTTATTTCATCTCTGAAACATAAAAGAATCTACGTTTAAGGTTCAGTAGAACTGACCGTAACGCTATCATGGGAAAGTACAGTAGGGTTACCAGCCATGACCGCGGTAGAGAACCTCATGTCAAATAATTGATCTTTAAAGGAGAGCGGATTGCATCGTATTCTAGGCTGTCAAAATCGGATGAAAGACATGATTATTTGGGGGAAAATTTAGGAACAGTTGCTTTCGATTGGTCAGTTAAAATTAAGGCGTACACTTTGGAAGTTATGGGGGTTTAAATTTACCGACCTTAGTCAAAATTCTTTAGTCAGAAATCTTGCTTGAGAGAAGACAGGTTGAGAAATCTTGCTTGAGAGAAGACAGGTTGACTCCGTGGGAAACCTGAAAGAATAGTGTTTTCCCTTGTTAACAAGTAAAGAGGCCAGATAGCTATCTTGAAAGGAAAGGACAGGCTATAGTGCTAGGACGCACGATTGTGTGGAAAAGAAACAGCATTAAGCTTTCTATATCCATCCCCGAGAACCCGATGAGGACAGTCGAAGAGGGAAGTCCGCAAATAGAGAGTTCGGAATAGAAGGGTCAAAGTAAGAACGAAGCATACACGCTAGACGTAGAATACAACAAGTCAATAGAGGAACAACTCCAGGTGATGTAAGTCAGGCGTGGACATTGTACTCTTTTCACCACTCGTTACTATGATGAAGAATCCGTAAATTGAACACCGCTATTAAATTCCATTAATGTAAATCTGTTGGATTGAAATTGCAATTTTTAGTTTATGTATTAATTGATTAAAATTTATTTTATTTTTATTATTTAGTGGGGCTCGTATTTGTTATTTCTTCTCAATAGTCTCGCTCAATTATTTGTCAATGTTCTATCTATCCACTCACACTGGACAATAACATCGAGGGAGGTCATCCTCTAGATAACGATCGCCAAATCAATCAAAGAAGGGTGCTCACCACACGACACCCCTTTACAGTGGCCTTACTACAGATGTGCTCGTATAAAAAAAAAATAAAAAAAAATGCTAGTTCCGTTTAGCCATGGTAACTTTCAGAACTTCAAGGGTAAATTGTGATAAAATGAGCCTTTCACCGTCTTTTCTTTTTATTTATTTTGTAATTTATTCATTGTACTGTCACAAGCTGGTATTGCCTTCTCTGGGCAAATTCGTTTTCCCATTTTAATAATTACTTCAGCTAGTGTATTTTAGATTATTCAAGGTTACTTTGTTAGCACATAGGAGTTTGGTAGCTGTGTGATTATATCTTGTAAAAGTTCCACAAGTACAACATGTAAAGAAATTTCAGTAACAGTACATACAAGTAGCATAGAGGTATGCCAACATTTCTCCACTGTGCTTGTTGCAAATGCAAACAAGTTCACCTTACACCTGTCACCCTCTCAGAAGTACATAATATCTGTGAAGGAATAAAGCATCAACATTTTGTTGATTTTCTGTAACAAGAACTATTTTTAATGTATGAACCAGGACATATTTAAATTTGTTGTTAGAACGTTTCTGTATAACTCATACGATGACGTAATTTTTTTAAAAACGCTGATCTGAGATGACGTAATTTTTTATAACGCTGATCTCTAATGTGACATTATTTTAACGCTGATCTATGAGATGACCTAATTGTTTAGTAACGATGATCTCTAAGATGACGTCATATTTTTAAAATACGCTGATCTCTGAGATGACGTAATTTTTTTAAATAACGCCGATCTCTGAGAAACCAAATGGATTTAACGATCTAAACATATTTTACAATTCAGTCTGAGGATACAGTAAAGGGACACCGGTCACGGTTTTACATGTTAGTGTTGTTGACTTGTAATTATACATACATACATACATACTGTCGTAAGGTGTATTTCTGAAGCAAACGTCGTGACCGAATAGTCTAATGTCCCGGTAAGCAAAGTGATCTAAGGCACTCGCCTTTACATTTCAATGACATCTCACTTGTTTCCGCGTGGCTTTGAGTCTTGGACTGGGCCAGCGTAGGTGAGAAAGCTTACCAGTAGCTTCCTTTCAGGCCCGACCATAGAATGTGCGGGGCCCAAGGTAGCATGCGGGGCCCAAGGCAGCAAAAGCGATGAGCGGGGCCCCAAGCCAAAAAATTGCATTGCGGAGTTGATATTCTGAAAGCGCGGGGCTCAAGGCGGTTGCCTCGTTCGCCTTGTCCTAGGGCCGGACCTGCTTCCTTTCTATCGGTGGATTCTCTTTGTAACATGTAAATACTCTATAAGAACCAGTATAGTTTCAAACGCATCTGTCTTTGTGACATGTAACTACTATATGTTTACTTTTATTTCTATTTAATTTTTAGTGCGTGCTTGACTTCTGTCTGTAATTTAGGGATGAATGGAGTTTTGCCTACATGACTTTTGTCATGGTTGAATTTCAGTTCAATAGTGGAATTTTCCATCGGAAATTTTGGTTTTCCAGAACAGTCTGTTCAGCCGTAGGTCAAGCGGGTATTTGTATAGATATAAAGGTTTGGTAAAAATTTTTTTTTTCATTTTTGTTTCATAGCATTATTGGGGAATCTATGACCAGAGTTTGCAGTTGTGTTCTGATATAATTTTGAACTAAAATACTGCTTTGGGATTATTGAGGACTGATTCAAACTCATTCTGGATTGAATCACTGTGGTACATCAGGACATTCAAGATTACTGGAATTCATTCGAAACATTCTATATTCTTGGACTTGTGAAAGGACATTTAGGATTATTTGAGATTAAATTCACAATACTGTTTCTCTTAAATGTTCACTTTGTAAATTATTTGTTGATTTTTACTAAACTTCCTGGTTTCGCTTCTTTCTATTATACAGTTTAAGACCTAGAGACGTAACAATATTGTCAGCATAAATAGTTTCAAACGGAGTTGTTATTGTAATTAAAATTGCTGCGATAAATAGCTTTAAGCAAAATGTAGCTCAAGGTAATTACGACCTGGTGCATTCGGCATTTTCCATTATCCCTATCAGAAAAAAACATAAGAGGGTGTTTGATTTTTTGGTTTGTTTGTTGAAATTCTTTTTTGGAATATTAGTTTGTTTTCCTGGATTTGTAAATAGGCGTTGTATAAACTGCTAGATAGTAAATGACATTTGATTTTAAGTACCAGCATATATTGTGTAATGTTACGCTTTCAAAATACACCAGCATATATTGTGTAATGTTACGCTTTCAAAATACTAGAATTGTATAAATAAGGCACATATATGTCCTGCCAATATGGTGCATTGAAAGGTGATGTGCCAAGTCAAGTAGGGGTCAGAACTCAATAAAACCTTGTAAAAAAAACAAACACCCACCCCCCAACCCCCAAACGAATAAACAACATAACTCGGTGAAAACCAAAGCTGACCTAGATCTTTCTAAACGAAAACCCCTAAACTACATTGAAGTCTAAACGAAAGCCCCTAAACTACACTGAAGTCTAAATGAAAGCCCCTAAACTACATTGAAGTCTAAACGAAAGCCCCTAAACTACATTGAAATCTAAATGAAAGCCCCGAAACTACATTGAAGTCTAAACGAAAGCCCCTAAACTACATTGAAGTCTAAATGAAAGCCCCTAAACTACATTTAATTTTAATCCTTAAAGTCCATCAAACATTACTGAGAGGCAGTGAAAATGGCTGACTTGACGTGATGAGATGAGAAAGGACAGAATGGTCAGACAGACATGTGTGACCACATGCCACCTCATTAATATGGCGTGGTCACAAAAATACTCTACTTATCTCAGAATCCTTTGATCTCTCTGCAAGTTAGACTGCAAGTACGTCAAAACGTAAATCATAGCAGATCAAAGACAGCCTTTTTCATTTGAAAGTGTAACATATTTCTTACCAATATGCACCTTGATAACATACGGACGTTTTACTAGATGATGTAGCATAGTAAATTGATGTACATTTAGACCCAGCCCCTACATCTAAAGTCTATCAATGTCTATTGAAATGGAGCTTTGGGTAAAAAAAAAAAAAGGGGGGGGGTAATGATAATTTTGTTTTTAGCGGCACATCAACACATAAAAATGTATATAGCTCCGAGGCAACTGAATAAAGAGCATTGCCTAAAGACACCACAACAACAGAACCGTACTCGTCCGAGCAGGATCATCTTCTCAAGCCAAGGTTCCGATATGATAACCCTATCTACACCTTGGCAGATCGAACATATATTTAGTGCTTTGTCCTAGCGACATCTATGAGTTGCCTCCCTTAGTATGTAATGCCAACTAACTTGTAACAGCGGTGCATTGTACATCCGCCGGAAAAGGATACATTGTAAGTTTAACATCGAAAGTATGACTACGTACCAGATGGAAGCCATTATAGATGTATTTGAGTGAAAGGTATTTGTACAAACACGGACCTGCCGTGGAAAACTGATTATTTATCAGTCCATTCAAGTTGTGTCCTCCCCTTGTCTCGATCATGTAGGAACAGTGTTCAAATGTGAACAACCTAATTTTCATCCAATGAAATTCACAGACCCGAAGCACAGAAATATCTACTCGATACCAAGGAACAGATAGGGTTATCATACCGGAACCCTGGCTAGCGAAGATGGGACAGGATCTGCACCCGCGATATTTAGCCCGCGAGACTGGCACGCTAACTGATCTAGCCACCGCGGCAACGAATTTATTGTCTCTTTTCATAATCTTAAAATACTAATTAGTTTCAGGTTGATTAATTTCTCCCATCTGTCCTCATAATTTGTATCATTTTTGTGCAGGAAGACGACGAAGAAAGTCGTAGACTTACAAGAACCAAGGAGGCTTTCAGCAACATTATCATTCCACTTCAGTGTCTACCACCTGCAAGCCGAACTTCCCTGCTTTCTTTCAAGAAATGTTTACCCCAAACCAACACCGCGGACGAAAACAGCATGCAAGTGCAGAATATCGACACCATCACACTGGAGGAGTATTACCAGAGCGTTAAGGCTCAAGCTGCGCAAGTACGTAGCAACAGCTCGCCTAACCTTCATGGTCCATGGTCAAAGTCAAATGTAACCATGGATATGAAATGAGTAGGGTTGTCAAGGTCATATGTGATAATTGATTCTAATGGAAAGAAGATCACAGATGTTATCAAACAAAGGGAGTCATATATCATTTATAAAAATGGCAATATTATGGTAGGTCAGGAAAATAGTGAAAATAAAAGTCAGTGCATTTGTTATTAAACGCAATGTAAATAAATCAGACTCTGATACAACGACGGCAAATTATTCCATGTAAGTTTGACATAATACGTACACCAGAATGTCGGTGTCTTCAGTAACAAAAGATAACAATTTAGATAAAATGACTAGTCGGCCAAATGTTCTTCCAAACAAGGAATTTAAAAAATCAGCGGGAAATTGAGATGTGATAAAGAAATTGTCTCAAACATGCATCCCAAAGGCATTAAAGGACAATGCTTTTGCAGCTGATGTGGTTATAAAACAAAATGGATTTGTTCAAAATGCAGCGAGACCAAGAGCTGCGGAAGATTTTCTGTCAGCTATGTCACAGCTCACAGTCATGACTTATTAACCATGTCACAGCTCACAGTCATGACAAGAAATCTACATTGGATAACGTGCTGGTTTATTTTAATAAGAGCGGAGATATGGCACACCAATCTGGAACAAAAAAACAGCATTTTAAGTCAGTTGAATGCAATAATGAAAGCAAGACAGACGTACCTACTGCAAAGCAAAACGAATATTTACAAAGTACAATCAAAATCAAGCCATGCATGCTCCACAACTTTTTGACATAGGAGTCAGGGTCACCAGTTACTGCAGTTACATGACTGTGCGTTCAACATGCTAGACCTTACATTGTATTGGCTTAAAATATCTTTTTAAATGCATGGTAATATTTTTAAATGCAATGGTAATATTTTTAAATGCATGGTAATATTTTCACGAAAGAAAAAAAAATAATATTGTATACAAAACTACGATGATGTTAACGAGCAGACGTGTTTAATCTTTGGCGATGAGTTGTTGGTGCCAGTGAAGGTACTCATCCACCATGTATATTTTTTTCAAAGACTCAAAACTTGTATTTCTGAAAATGTTCCATAGCTTTACAGTCGTGCGTAATTTCTCAAAAATGTTAATATTTTGTGCGAGCATGCATAGCTTCATATTCATCCACCCAAAGTGGAAAGATATTCCAACAAGGGGTCTAGAAAATATATCGACATGAAAAAGCTGTAATTAAAACCCTAACGCCATTTTTCTACGACTGTGGCATGGTCACTCAGGCAAGCAAGCATAACACAGAATGAATTGTCTTAGCTTTATATTAATTCACGCCATGTATGAACAAAATCCATCAGAAGATCGAGGAAACATAAGCAAATGACAACCCTCCCCCCAAACCAAACATAAGCAAAGGACAAAACAAAAAACTACTTTATTCAAAACATTATTTAAAATTTTCTACGACTTGGAACGTGACATAAGAGCAAGTGCACGTGTTTTAAATTGAATTATTTTACTTTCATAATAATTCATGCAAAGGATGATAAGAGTCCATCATGGAGTTTAGGAAATATAATCAAATAAAAAACCATTATTCCAAACTGAATTTTAGCTTTATCATGATTCATGCGAAGTATGACGAGGTTCTATCAAGGGGCTTGGGAAATATAAGCAAATGAACAACAATGAACCAAAATCATGAAATTAAATTCTGTCTAACATTGACCTAAAGTAAATGGTAAAAGCGAGTATGTCGTAGAATGAATTTAGCTTCATCATGATTCGTGCCAAGTATGACGAGGTTCTATCAAGGGGCATAGGAAATACAAACAAAGGAAAATTAACACACCATAACCTTAGCGCACCCCCACCCCCAAATCAACAGATTTCCATCATTTTGTTGGTTGAGATCAATAAACATACTAAGTTTTGCTCCGGAGGCATACACGTAGTGCATTTTTGTTGAGAGCAAGTTACTTCCTTAATTTTGGTTGATAGCATGCCACCTACTAAGTTTTTGGGCGAGAAATGTACACCTACTACATTGTGGTAAATACAGTAAATGATGTGGAATAAAAATGACTTTTAAACCTTGAAGACATATCCTTAACATTTTTAACTACCACCAGAAACGTGATACATGTATCTCACCGTTTACATGTTTAAATAAAACGCCAAACACATTTTCATTGTGTACTAGCAGGATATGGGGGTAACACTGAGACTCCTACCACCAGTCCCTCCCAGTATCTGGATCATGTAACCTTCTGACCCCTACCCCTCCCCTTACAAACTGATATACAGTACCACCATTGTCTCAAGCATGTGATGGTGGTACATATTGATAAAAATAACCTTCTGACCCCTACCTCATTGTCTGAAGCATATAAAGGGGCACATATACGGGAGGTCGGGGGTTCGAGCCCCAACCAAGTCATACCAAAGACTTCTAAAAATGGTACTAACAGCTGCCCCGCTAGGCGCTCAGCATTAAGAGGTTAGTGTAAGGATTGGTCGGCTTGGTGTCTGGATAATGTGCAGGCCCGGCCCTAGGGCAAGGCGAACGAGGCAACCGCCTTGGGCCCCGCACTGCTGACAGGAATCGACTTCGCAATGCAACTTTTTTTATTGGGGCTCCGCTTATCGCTTGCAGCCTTGGGCCCCGCACATCCTAGGGCCGTTTCTGATAATGTGACTGGGTGGGACATCATGATACATGTCTGCGGAATGATGCCCTAGTGCTAGATATCACTATAAACTGCCACACTGCAAACATCATAGCGATATGACTGAATTTTTTTAAAAATAAATCTACGTTAAAAATCCAAATCACACACACACATTTTCCGAGCCCCGCTGGCAGCGTGGTGCCTTGGTCCTTGCAGACTATAAGGCTGGGCTTGAATACATGGATCAAATATCTCAAAGCAGTAAATGTCCAAGATATAATGAAATATATGTGTACCAATGTGTTGTTTAGGCAGGATATTTCATGAAGGGTGACACTAGACATATATATATATATTCACCTCAGTTAATACCCTTGTCAATAAACTCACCATATATATTTATAATTCATGTCCTTGTTAACGAATTTACCATACATATCCACAGTTCAATAAACTCACCGTATACACTCACCACAATTCATGTCCCTGTCAATAAACTTACCATATATACTCACCACAATTCATGCCCGTCAATAAACTTACCGTATATACTCACCACCATTCATGCCCCTGTCAACAAACTTATCATATATACTCACCACAATTCATGCTCATTTCAATGGACATCAATTCAAACTCCAAATTTAGCTCAAACAATTGAATTGCAAAGTACATAAGAGTCTCCCATTTTTGATATACTGGAATCGTGCCCATGATAAGACAAGAGAACAAGGCTTCATAGTGTATTGTTCTTAGAAAACTGCAAAAGTTGATTGCTATAATATTCCTAGAGAACAGCAAGGGTTGATATGACAATATTCATAGAGAACAGAAAAGGTTGATATTATAATATTCCTAGAGAACAGTAAGGGTTGATATTACAGTATTCTTAGAGAACAGTAAGGGCTGATATTCCTAGAGATCAGTAAGGGTTGATACTACAATATTCCCAGAGAACAGTAAGAGTTGATATTACAATATTCTAAGAGAACAGTAAGCATTGATATTACAATATTCCCAGAGAATAGTAAGAGTTGATATTACAATATTCCTGGAGAACAGTAAGGGTTGATATTACAGTATTCCTAAAGAACAGTAAGGGTTGATACTACAATATTCCCAGAGAAGAGTAAGGGTTGATCTTACAGTATTCCTAGAGAACAGTAATGGTTGATATTACAGTATTCCTAGAGAACAGTAAGGGTTCATACTACAATATTCCCAGAGAAGAGTAAGGGTTGATACTGCAATATTCCCAGAGAACAGTAAGGGTTGATATTACAATATTCCAGAGAAGAGTAAGGGTTGATACTGCAATATTCCCAGAGAACAGTAAGGGTTGATACTAAAATATTCCCAGAGAACAGTAAGGGTTGATATTACAATATTCCTAGAGAACAGTAAGGGTTGATATTACAATATTCCTAGAGAACAGTAAGGGTTGATACTACAATATTCCCAGAGAAGAGTAAGGGTTGATACTGCAATATTCCCAGAGAACAGTAAGGGTTGATATTACAATATTCCAGAGAAGAGTAAGGGTTGATACTGCAATATTCCCAGAGAACAGTAAGGGTTGATACTAAAATATTCCCAGAGAACAGTAAGGGTTGATATTACAATATTCCTAGAGAACAGTAAGGGTTGATATTACAATATTCCTAGAGAACAGTAAGGGTTGATACTAAAATATTCCCAGAGAACAGTAAGGGTTGATATTACAATATTCCTAGAGAACAGTAAGGGTTTTATATTGCAATATTCCTAGAGAACAGTAAGGGTTGATACTACAATATTCCCAGAGAACAGTAAGGGTTGATATTACAATATTCCCAGAGAACAATAAGTGTTGATACTACAGTATTCCCAGAGAACAGTAAGGGTTGATATTACAAATATTCCCAGAGAACAATAAGTGTAGATATTACAATATTCCAAGAGATCAGTAAGGGTTGATATTACAATATTCCCAAACAGTAAGGGTTGATTTTACAATATTCCCAGAGAACAGCAAGGATTGATATTTCAATATTCCTTGAGAACAGTCAGGGTTGATATTACAATGTTCCAAGAGATCAGTAAGTGTTGATACTACAGTATTCCCAGAGAACAGTAAGGGTTGATATTACAATATTCCCAGAGAAAAGTAAATGTTGATATTACAATATTCCCTGAGAAACAATAAGGGTTGATATTACAATATCTCTGTAAATGTTGATACTACAATATTCCCAGAGAACGGCAAGAGTTGATATTTCAATATTCCCAGAGAACAGTAAGGGTTGATATTTCAATATTCCCAGAGAACAGCAAGGATTGATACTACAATATTCCCAAAGAACAGGAAGGGTTGATATAACAATATTCTGAGAGAACAGGAAGGGTTGATATTACAATATTCCGAGAGAACAGCAAGTGTTGATACTATAATATCCTAGAGAACAGCAAGGGTTGATATTACTATATTCCTAGAGAACAACAAGGGTTGATATTACAGTATTCCATGAGAACAGTTAAGGCTGATTCTACAGTACTCCTAGCAAACAGCAATGTTTGATAATTGCATTACTCATACAGAACTGCTTGGGTTGACATTATATTACTCCATGTTTGTTTTTTAGATTTTATCAGCACTTTAACAAATTTTTGCATAAGTTATACAGAGGATATATCTGTCATCAAGTGCCTTTGCCAAGAACACACTGAGGCAGCCAAACCAGGCTGACATGGGTGGATATCAGACCTACAACCCTTTGATTATAAGTCCAACATTCCATCAACTGAGATACTGCAGCTGGGACTGTAGGCAAGAAAGAAATTCATGCAAATTATATTAGAATAAAATAAAACACAGTTTGTGTCAAAGAAAAGAATATTATTGTAGTACAATATTTTTGACCTTCTATGTCACAAGACTGGTTGTTTGACACTGGAAACAATTTAAATAATTTTTTTGATGGCTTTGGAGACTGTAGATTAATAGAATCTTCCCCATAAAAGTGGGGACATGGTAGGAGACAATAAAAAGAGGGGGATAAGGTTTGTATCAGGGATGAAGCATGCTGAGAAACTATATAAATCTTACTCCCTCTGGGTTAAATTTCCCCATCCTGTCCACACAAACACGCATGACTGCAGCAAAAAATTCCAGAGAAACTGACAATACACAAACCTGAGGTATGAACATAATAACAAGATACTTTCCCCAAGTAAATATAAGTCCACAACTCATGAAATGAGTGAGGATCCACAGTACAGCAGAACCTCCATTATCCAAACTTGTTGGGGGTAAATGAAAAGGATATATATATATATATATATATATATATATATATATATATTGTTATATACAGTAAAAGTTCCCTGAACTGAACACTGTTTTTTGAGGTGGTCAGTGTAAAGAGGTCTGACTATTGGTAGAACAAGAATGGCTTTATTGCACACAACATATGTTGACTGTCTAAAGAGGAAGCCTAGTTGCAGAACGGCCAGTTTAGGGAACTTTTCCAGCATGGTCTGCAGACCCCATATATGGGCTGGTGGCTGGCTATTTGACAGGGTCACTACTCAGGGAAGTTTGCTGGCTAGTCAGGGTAGGGCACTGGAAGCCTGTCAGGGTCACTAATAAGGGCAGGGTGTTTAGGTACCTGTCAGGGTCACTATTCTGAGCAGGGCACTGGCAGCCTGTCAGAGTCACTAGTCAGGGCAGGGTACTGTTTACCTGTTTGGGTCACTGGTAAGGGCAAGATGATGGTTGCCCGTCAGGGTATTCTAAGCAAGTTAAGGGCATCCTCTTCATTTTAATGCACTTGAATGATGCATACAAGATATATATCTGCACTGC
Organism: Megalonaias nervosa; assembly: GCA_016617855.1. Lineage (NCBI taxonomy): Eukaryota > Metazoa > Mollusca > Bivalvia > Unionida > Unionidae > Megalonaias > Megalonaias nervosa. The sequence continues at coordinate 88,753 of JAECUM010000978.1, read as the reverse complement.
AAATGAAACTCAGTGGTAAATGATAGCCACCTGATGTCTCATGTAGGGTCTTTCCATGTGCAATGTATTAAACCTCACATATTTAAGACAGGACACATTCCCTACCCCCAAAAGTATAGGACCCATCCCAAAGAGGGCAGTGTAACACCTTAGGAAGGTAGGTGCAGTGCCATCCTCAAACAGGTCAGGAACAACAGTGCTGCCCATAGTACTGTGCTGTGCATTTATGGAATTCAATATATACAGTACTAGCTAACCAGAAATAAAATTGACTAATCATTAAGGCATAATTAGCCCTTTGTGACATAGGTATTTAATCACATCTTTCCTATTCCCCTTCAAGACATACTCTTATTTTTAAACAGAACATTTAGTGTTAAAATTGTTGGTGAAATTGTGGAAATACTGACCAGTCTATGGATATTTCTACTGACTGATACTTGGCTATTTCTACTGACAGGTCTGTGGATATTTCTATTGACAGGTCTACTGATACATCTACTGACTGGTCTATGGATACTTCTACTGACTGGTCTATGGATATTTCTATTGACTGGTCTATGGATATTTCTATTGACTGGTCTATGGATATTTCTATATTTCAGAGTTGAAACCATATATCTTAAGTAGTCTTTTGAATCAGTCAAAACTTCCAACCTCGCTTCCATGCTTATACAACACAAAACTTCTGTTGAAAACATCAGTCTGTCTGCTTGAAACAACAAAAATAGTGAACAGTAAATTATACACTTACCCCATGTTTAATAGTTCTCTGTGTAGCCAATAGCGTGTGTGTGTGTGTGATTTGGATTTGTAACGTAACTTTACCAATTTTCCAGTCATATCATTAAGCCAGTAGTATGACATGGCTGACTCTGGAGTTTACTTACCGATGATTCTCAATAACCTTGACCATTGGTCAAGGTATAGAGTTTTGAATAAAAACTAATGTGAAACATTTTTTTACATTTACCATGACAATGACCACTGACAATACAACACTGAAATCTATTGACTTCTTTATTACCCAGGCCATACAACACTGAAATCTATTGACTTCTTTATTACCCAGGCCATACAACACTGAAATCTATTGACTTCTTTATTACCCAGGCCATACAACACTGAAATCTATTGGCTTCTTTATTACCCAGGCCATACAACACTGAAATCTATTGACTTCTTTATTACCCAAGCCATTCACAATGACCATTGACAATACAGCACTGAAATCTATTGACTTCTTTATTACCCAAGTCATACAACAATGAAATCTATTGACTTCTTTATTACCCAGGCCATACAACACTGAAATCTAGTGACTTCTTTATCACCCAAGCCATTCACAATGACCATTGACAATACAGCACTGAAATCTATTGACTTCTTTATTACCCAAGCCATACAACACTGAAATCTATTGACTTCTTTATTATCCAGGCCATACAACACTGAAATCTATTGACTTCTTTATTATCCAAGCCATACAACACTGAAATCTATTGACTTTTTTATTACCCAAGCCATACAACACTGAAATCTATTGACTTCTTTATTACCCAGGCCATACAACACTGAAATCTATTGACTTCTTTATTACCCAAGCCATACAACACTGAAATCTATTGACTTCTTTATTACCCAAGCCATACAACACTGAAATCTATTGACTTCTTTATTACCCAAGCCATACAACACTGAAATCTATTGACTTCTTTATTACCCAAGCCATACAACACTGAAATCTATTGACTTCTTTATTACCCAAGCCATACAACACTGAAATCTATTGACTTCTTTATTACCCAAGCCATACAACACTGAAATCTATTGACTTCTTTATTACCCAAGCCATTCACAAAGTTTGGTCAAGGAATTTACTACATGTATATAACAAAAGTTTTTATGCAGAACCATTTTTTCTTAAGAGTCACAGTGACCTTGATTTCTTACCTTTTGACCTGAAAATCAATAGGCTTCTTCCATACCTTAAGTGCAAGTTCTTTCCAAAGTTTGGCCAAGGTATGTGGTCTGGAACAAAAGTTAATATGCAAAAGCATTTTACATTGGTTGTAGCTAACTGTACCTTTGATCTTTTGATTCTAAAACATGTGTGCTTTTTTTCCTATCCAAAGTGTAATCCTTCCACAAAAAATTTGTGCAGAAATAATTTTTTTCATCCACATTGACTTTGACCCCCAAATCAAGATGTTTCTACCTTAGGCCATATATGCAAACCATACACAAAGTTTAGTCAGTGTCTTTGATTTGGAACTAAAGTTATTGTGGTGAAGTAATTAGTCTCCTTTTAGTCAAAGTGACCTTCATATTTGACCTTTTGACACCAAAACTGATAGACTTCTTCCTTCCCCTTAGTTTAAATCATCAACAAAGTCTGGACTAGGTCAAGGTCAGTGATGTAGAACTAATGTTTTTTTTTGTTGAACCATTATCTTATTCAGTCCCAGTGGCCTTGACCTTTGACTTTATGATCCCAGAAATGACAGGCTTCTTTCTTACCTGAAATGCAAGCTATTTACAATGTTTGGTAAAGATATAGTGGAAAATTCACATTTTTGTAACGAATGCTGGATAGATGAGATGACATAACATGAAATAATCTGCCACATGGCAGGTGTACAAAAAGTAAATAACTTAATCAAAAATAAAAGTGATAATGGAGAGCAAATTAGGCTTAGGGCAACTCTCGTCTCATTATCCAGTTATAATACATTGTACATCAAGACCATATGGCAGTTGTTTGTATCAGTGGTGGGGTGGGTGGGGTTGGGGATGTTTAATGATACTTTTAACACATTATTGGCTATATCATGTTGAGAAAACGCAAGCTTAGTGCCTTTCCACAATGGCAGACTGAAACATCTGACCCAGGCTGGATGGGCATAGAACACACAAACCATGGAAAATGAGTCTGACCCTGTACAAAGGCAGCTACCATGGTTCCGTCGGCTGATACTTCAGACATGTTTGAGAGACATTACTGGTTCCAATGAATCTAGATCCAAGTAATTCATGTTAGTACTAATGCATTCAAATTAATCCATAAACCCTAAAATCCTTGAACAAAAGAGCTTCATTTAAAATAACACAATGTGTTTAAACTTATGTTAATTATAGAAACATTCCTTGGCTAGAGTCAGTAAAACAGTCTTAAATAATGGAATTCTTCTGTAGGATTTCTAGACTATTTCTTTATTTTGTAAGGTCCTTTAAGTAGACTTTTAGTGCTATAGGTATACAAGGTCACTTACTAACCAGTCTGGCTGGTCTGGAGGTTTAATTCTGTTGGTATGTCTACTTAACTGTGAGACAAGTCGACGAGTCTGTAGTTTATGTATAGAGTCCACTTACAAACAAATCCAATTGGTCCAGATCATTTAGTCTATTGGTATGCATAGAGACCACTTACAAACTAATCCAACCTGTCCAGATCATTTAGTCTATAATGGTATGTATAGAGACCACTTACAAACTAATCCAACCGGTCCAGATCATTTAGTCTATTGGTATGTATAGAGAACATTTACAAACTAATCCAACCAGTCCAGATCATTTAGTCTATTGGTATGTGTACAGACCACTTACAAACTAATCCAACCAGTCCAGGTCATTTAGTCTATTGGTATGTATAGAGACCACTTACAAACTAATCCAACCAGTCCAGATCATTTAGTCTATTGGTATGTGTACAGACCACTTACAAACTAATCCACCCAGATCATTTAGTCTATTGGTATGTATAGAGACTGCTTACAAACTAATCCAACCAATCCAGATCATTTACTTTTGTGGTATGTATAGAGACTGCTTACAAACTAATCCAATCAGTCCAGATCATTTAATCTATTGGTATGTATAGAGACCACTTAGAAACTAATCCAACCTGTCCTGATCATTTAATCTATTGGTATGTATAGAGACCACTTACAAACTAATCCAACCTGTCCAGATCATTTAGTCTATTGGTATGTATAGAGACCACTTACAAACTAATCCAATCAGTCCAGATCATTTAGTCTATTGGTATGTGTACAGACCACTTACAAACTAATCCACCCAGATCATTTAGTCTATTGGTATGTATAGAGACTGCTTACAAACTAATCCAACCAGTCAAGATCATTTACTCTTGTGGTATGTATAGAGACTGCTTACAAACTAATCCAACCAGTCAAGATCGTTTACTCTTGTGGTATGTATAGAGACTGCTTACAAACTAATCCAATCAGTCCAGATCATTTAATCTATTGGTATGTGTACAGACCACTTACAAAATAATCCACCCAGATTATTTAGTCTAGTGGTATGTATAGAGACTGCTTACAAACTAATCCAACTAGTCCAGATCATTTAGTCTTTTGGTATGTATAGAGACCACTTATAAACTAATCCAATCAGTCCAGATCATTTAGTCTATTGGTATGTATAGAGTCCACTTACAAACTAATCCAATCAGTCCAGATCATTTACTCTATTGGTATGTATTGAGACCACTTACAAAATAATCCACCCAGATTATTTAGTCTAGTGGTATGTGTAGAGACTGCTGACAAACTAATCCAACCAGTCCAGATCATTTACTCTTGTGGTATGTATAGAGACTGCTTACAAACTAATCCAATCAATCCAGATCATTTAGTCTATTGGTATGTGTACAGACCACTTACAAACTAATCCAACCAGTCCAGATCATTTAGTCTGTTGGTATGAATAGAGACCACTTACAAACTAATCCAATCAGTCCAGATCATTTAGTCTATTGGTATGTATAGAGTCTACTTACAAACTAATCCAATCAGTCCAGATCATTTACTCTGTTGGTATGTATAGAGACTGCTTACAAACTAATCCAATCAGTCAAGATCATTTAGTCTTTTGGTATGTATAGAGACCACTTATAAACTAATCCAATCAGTCCAGATCATTTAGTCTATTGGTATGTATAGAGTCCACTTACAAACTAATCCAATCAGTCCAGACCATTTACTCTATTGGTATGTATAGAGACCACTTACAAAATAATCCACCCAGATTATTTAGTCTAGTGGTATGTGTAGAGACTGCTGACAAACTAATCAAACCAGTCCAGATCATTTAGTCTATTGCTATGTATAAAGTCTGCTTACAAACTAATCCAACCAGTCCAGATCAATTAGTCTATTGCTGTGTATAAAGTCCGCTTACAAACTAATCCAATCAGTCCAGATCATTTAGTCTACTAGTATGTATAGAGACCACTTACAACCTAATCCACCCAGATTATTTAGTCTAGTGGTATGTATAGAGTCCACTTACAAACTAATCCAATCAGTCCAATCATTTAGTCTATTGGTATGTATAGAGACCACTTACAAAATAGTTCAGCTAATTTAGTCCATTGGTATGTGCACTTAAATGCAAGACAACTAAACATATCTGTAGTGGTATAGGTTATGTGGGATCACTTGCTAATTATTTCAGCTGGTCTGGATTGTTGTCTGTTGGAATGTGTACCTAACTGTCAGACAATTAGTCTATTGGAATGTGTAACTATCAGACAATAACTGTTGGAATGTGTACCTGTCAATGAGTATTGGAATGTTTACAAGCCAGAGGATGAGTGTATAAGAATGTGTACCTAACTGTCAGAGGATGAGTGTATTGGAATGTATACGTAACTGCCAGAGGATGAGTGTATTGAAATGTGTATCTAACTGTTAGAGGATGACTGTATAAGAATGTGTACCTAACTGTCAGAGGATGAGTGTATTTGAATGTGTACCTGTCAGAGGATGAGTGTATTGGAATGTGTACCTAACTGTCAGAGGATGAGTGTATTAGAATGTGTACCTGTCAGAGGATGAGTGTATTGGAATGTGTATTCTGTCAGTGAGTGTATTGGAATGTTTACCTGTCAGACAATGAGTGTATTGGAATGTGTACCTGTCAGACAATGAGTGTATTGGAATGTGTACCTGTCAGAGGATGAGTGTATTGGGATGTGTACCTGTCAGACAATGAGTACACTGGAATGTTTACCTGTCAGAGGATGAGTGTATTGGAACAAGTACCTAACTGTCCGACAGTGAGTGTAGTGGAATGTGCACCTAGCTGTCAGGGGGCCCCAAGTGGCCGAGTGGTCTAAAGCGCTCTCCGTTACGGATCACTGCCATCCCACCTCTGTCTGCGTGGGTTCGAGTCTCGGATTCGGCGAATGTGGATATGTGAGAAAGCTTGCCAGTAGCTTCTCGTGGGTCGGTGGTTCTTTCCGGGGATCCTGGTTTTTTCCTCCACCATTAATACTGGCCGCCATGTATAGCCTATCGTGTGCTGAAAAATGGTGTTAAGCCCTACAACAACAACAACAACAACAACAACCTAGCTGTCAGAGGATTAGTGTATTGGAATGTGTACCTCACTTTCAGACAATGAGTGTATTGGAATGTGTACCTAACTGTCAAACAATGAGTGCATTGGAATGTGTACCTAACTGTCAGACAATGAGTGTATTGGAATGTGTACCTGTTAGACAATGAGTGTATTGGAATGTGAACCTGTCAGACAGTGTATTGGAATGATTACCTGTCAGACAATGAGTGTATTGGAATGTGTACCTGTCAGACAACGAGTGTATTGGAATGTGTACCCTTCAGACAATGATTGTATTGGAATGTGAACCGGTCAGACAGTGAGTGTATTGGAATGTTTACCTGTCTGACAATGAGTATATTGGAATGTGTACCTGTCGGACAATGAGTGTATTGGAATGTGTACCTGTCAGACAAGGAGTGTATTGGAATGTATACCTAGCTGTGTCGACCAACAGACACATGCCAATAGACTAAGAGGTCCAGAACAGCTGGACTAATTAGTAAGTGATCTCGTAATATCTAAACCACTGCAGGTATATCAACTTGTCTGACAGGTGCACATTCAAGTGGACTCATACCAACAGACTCATACCAATAGACTCATACCAAGAGACTTGTACTATGGACTAAACGGTCCAGACTAGCAGACCAACAATACCCCAACTGCTACAGATATATTGACTTATCTGACAGGCGTACATTCCAACAGACTTGTACCAACGGACTAAAATATCCAGACTAATTATATGTAGACTACTACAGATATATCAGCTTGTCTGACAGTTGGGTATACATTCCAATACACTTGTCTGACAGCTAGGTATACATTCCAATACACTTGTCTGACAGTTAGGTATACATTCCAATAGACTCTTACCAATAGACTAAAAGGTCCAGACTAGCAGACTAATTATATATAGACTGCTACAGATATATCAACTTGTCCAACAGCTAGGTACACATTCCAATACACTTGTCTGACAGTTAAGTACACACTCCAGTACACACATCCTCTGACGTGACCCTGTTATTAACGCGATCCAATTTTCTGGACCCCAATTGTCACGTCATAGTGGGGTTCCCACTGTATGTGTCTAATAGTATTTGTTACTGTCAGACAATTAAATACATCTGTAGTGGTTCTGGTATGAAGACCACTTACAAACTAATTTTAATTGGTCCAAATCTCTTAGTCTATTGGTATGTGCACCTAGCTGTCAGAACAAGAAACTAGGTCCAATTCCCAACTGCAACATCTGGGCACTGGTCAGACTCTTATATGGTGGTGGCCAAATTGAGCAGAAATAGCAAAGTAAGGGGAAATCAGTGTAGTGGTCTGGGTGACATTTGTGCAATAACATCATGGTAAGGGGAATCAGTGTAGTGGTCAGAGTGACATTTGCGCAATAATTTCAAGGTAAGAGGGAATCAGTGTAGTGGTCTGGGTGAGGTTTGAGCAGTAATATGGTAAGGGAAATCTGTGTAGTGATCAGGGTGACATTTGAGCAATAATATTAAGGTAAGGGGGAATCAGTGTAGTGGTCTGGGTGACATTTGAGCAGTATTATCAAGGTAAGGTGGAATCAGTGTAGTGGTCTGGGTGACATTGAGCAGTAATATCGATGTAAGGGGGCATCGGTGTGTAGTGGTCTGGGTGACATTTGAGCAGTAATATCAAGGTAAGGGAGAATCAGTGTGAAGTGGTCTGGGTGACATTTGAGCAGTAATATCAAGGTAAGGGAGAATCAGTGTAGTGGTCTGGGTGACATTTGAGAAATGGCAAGGTAAGGTGGAGTCAGTGTAATGGTCTGGGTGACATTTGAACAGAAATATCAAGGTAAGCGGGAATCAGTGAGTAGTGGTCTGGGTGACATTTGAGCACTAGTCTGGGTGACATTTGAGCACTAATATAAAGATAAGGAGAATCAGTATAGTGGTCTGTGTCAGATGTCAGAAGAAATAGCAAGGTATGGGGTATCAGTGTGCAGTGGTCTGGGTGACATTTGAGCAGAAATATCAAGGTAAGTGGGAATCAGTGAGTAGTGGTCTGGGTGACATTTGAGCAGTAACATAAAAGTAAGGAGAATCGGTGTAGTGGTCTGTTTCAGATTTGAGAAGAAACAGCAAGGTATGGGGGTATCAGTGCATAGTGGTCTGGGTGACATTTGAGCAGAAATAGCAAGGTAAGGTGGAATCAGTGTATTGGTCTGGGTGGCATTTCAACAGTAATATCAAGGTAAGGGAGAATCAGTGTGTAGTGGTCTGGGTGAGATTTGAGGAAAAATATCAGGGTAAGATGGAATCAGTGTGTAGTGGTCTGGGTGAGATTTGAGGAAAAATATCAAGGAAAGTTGGAATCAGTGTAGTGGTCTGGGTGACATTTGAGGAAAAATATCAAGGTAAGGGGGAATCAGTGTGTAGTGGTCCAGGTATATGAGGTCACTTAATAATCGGTGCTTAATGGTTCAATGGGTACAGAGTCAATATAACCCAGTTATGCTTGATGCTCATCGCTTTACTAAAAAGTCAATATAACCCAGTTATGCTTGATGCTCATTGCTTTACTAAAAAGTCAATATAACCCATTAATGCTTGATACTTAATGTTTTATGATATATAAAGCCAATATAACTGGGCTATGCTCAGTGCTTAATGGTTTACTAAATATAAAGTCAGTAAATCAGTAAAACCCAGTTATTTTCATTGTCTAATGGTTTACTATGTATAATGTTAATATATCCCCATTATTCTCAGTGCTTCTGAAGGATTACAAAGATGACAATGTTGTGCAATCACAACTAACTCCTATACAGTTATAAAATTAATACTAAAAAAGGCTTGAAAACATGCAAGTGATTTTCAATGACCTGCCCTACATTAAAACAAAACTGATTTTCATTGACTTGCCCTACATAAAACAGTGATTTTCAATGACCTGTCCTACAGCAGAAACATCAGAGTGGTTTCCAATGACCTGTCATACAGTAAGATATAAGAGTGGTTTCCAATGACCTGTCCTACAGTAAAAAAAAAAATGCCTAAGGCTAACAACAATTGGAAAAAGTCAAGTTATATCAAATTTTTATTTCCATTGTAAGTAGACATCATAACAAATGACACCCTAGTGAAAAGATAACTTTTCACAATTTGTCTTTCACTGGTCTAATTAGTCAACTTTTACCTTATTTGTTCTTATTAAATGTATTATATAACAGCACTTAACTTGCAAAGGGAGACCACTGTCTTAACTTTCAAAGGGAGGCCATCCTTTCTGATTGGAGGGACTATAACTTTGCAAGATACAAAACAAAAAAATGGAATGACAAATTTTTAAGCTGCCATAATATATACAAGGTTATTGCTATTAAGTCTGTCAAAATGTGTACAAGGCTATTGCTATTAAGTCTGTCAAAATGTGTACAAGGCTACTGTTATTAAGTCTATCAAAATGTGTACATGGCTACTGTTATTAAGTCTGTCAAAAGGTGTACAAGATTATTGCTATTAAGTCTGTCAAGATGTGTACAAGGCTATTAAGTCTGTCAAAATGTGTACAATGATACTGTTGTCTGTCAAAATGTGTACAAGACTTCTGTTATTCTGTCAAAATGTGTACAAGATTATTGCTATTAAGTCTGTCAAGATGTGTACAAGGCTATTAAGTCTGTCAAAATGTGTACAAGGCTACTGTTATTAAGTCTGTCAAAATGTGTACAAGGCTACTGTTATTAAGTCTGTCAAAATGTGTACAAGGCTACTGTTATTAAGTCTGTGAAAATGTGTACAAGGCAATGTTAAGTCTGTAAAAATGTGTACAAGATTACTGCTATTAAGTCTGTCAAAATGTGTACAAGGCTACTGTTATTAAGTCTGTGAAAATGTGTACAAGGCTACTGTTATTAAGTCTGTAAAAATGTGTACAAGATTATTGCTATTAAGTCTGTCAAAATGTGTACAAGACTATTAGGTCTGTCAAAATGTGTAGAAGGCTACTGTTATTAAGTCTGTCAAAATGTGTACAAGGCTACTGTTATTAAGTCTGTAAAAATGTGTACAAGATTATTGCTATTAAGTCTGTCAAAATGTGTACAAGATTATTGCTATTAAGTCTGTCAAAATGTGTACAAGGCTACTGTTATTAAGTCTGTCCAAATGTGTACAAGGCTACTGTTATTAAGTCTGTCAAAATGTGTACAAGGCTATTGTTATTAAGTCTGTCAAAATGTGTACATGTCTATTAAGTCTGTCAAAATGTGTATAAGGCTATTAAGTCTGTCAAAATGTATACAAGGCTATTGCTATTGAGTCTGTCAAAATGTGTACAAGGCTATTAAAGTCTGTCAAAATGTGTACAAGGCTATTAAGTCTGTCAAAATGTGTACAAGGCTATTGCTATTAAGTCTCTAAAAATGTGTACAAGGCTATTGCTATTAAATCTGAACACCTTTATTCATTGATATGAAGCACATACAAACTTGCTATTTAATATTCCAATACACAAATACATAATTACCAATAACTGTTAATGAGTGAACACATAAGAATTGCTAAATAACTTTAATGGATTTCTAAACAGCACAATTCCTACACAAAATACATGAAGCTGTGAATATACAACTTTACATTTGACATGCATTTTTACGTTGATTATCACAGTCATTATTATTGTCTAAATAAAGCTTGGCAAGAAAATAAAATGCTTTGTTATAAATACTAGTATGTCTTTTACTGACACCTTAAAATTTACCTTGACTTGTATTTCTTTTGGCAAAACATAGATTCAACAGAAAAACATTAATGTTCTGGAACAACACAATAGAAAATGTACTGGAAAAACACAACTGAAAATGGACTGGAACAATAGTCTGGAAAAAGTTAAAAACTAACCAAACAACAAGGTCAACACACTTCTTGTTTAGATCAATGTATGGTCACTAAGACTCAAGCACATATATCATAAGACCAGGGACTTGTTAAATTAAAATGATACATGACAAAGCAGTGTTCATAATCTTATGTTCATTAGCTCATAAATATAACATCATAGACTGTCTTTAAGTTTCTGTACCACAGTTCAAAAGTACATGATGGACATTATTTATGTTTTTGTGTTGTCACTTTAATTGAAATGTATGAAATGAGATGAGTAAATTAATCTTTTGCCAAGCTGTGGTTGGTGAATGGTCAAAACCATGAAATGAGACAAATAATTAAGTTTCTCAATAACATTTGCTGGCAAATCGTCGAAATGGTGAAACACATTTCATTTTAAATGAACACCACTGTGCGTCTTAATATATCCCCTGATGAAACACACATTAATTTTCTAAATCCTTAATACTATATAGGTATTAGTCAGAATTTGGATCACAAACTTCAGATGTTACAAGCTGACTCGATGTAATGTCACATTATTATGTACTTGCCTAATAATCACTGCATGATATTTCACTCATGAACTTATAAAATATGAAGAATGGGTTAATCTAATATATATATATATATATATATATATATATATATATATATATATATATATATATATATATATATATATAACATATATACACAACACACATACACACAATGGTTGATCCAATAGTTTGTAGACAATGCATGTATATAAAACACACCAAGTTATAGTTGCAATGTCAGCATATTTTAAGTATACCATTCCTGGACATGTTCTGTAATATTCTGTCAATTGTTTAAAAAATATTACTGCATATAGTTTATAAACCATACAAACTATTCCACTGTCTGCTAAGGAGATCTGGTACAGCTTGTTAAGTTATGTGTCATGCAACATGACCAACCTGTCTAGTAGACACTAGTAGACCAACCTGTCTAGTAGACCTGACTAAATCATTCTTCTGATCAGTTTTAGTTTTAGAGTTCAAATCTTACCAATTTTACAGGCTTAATAATTTGAAAATCTTTGTCTGTCCTTAACTTCACTAACACTGTTGCAAGAGCTTATGATTTTTCTTTGTCTTTCAGTTTGTTCATTATCAACAAGAAACAGCTAACCTTCTCATTATCTACACAATTAATTTTAGGGTGAATTGCTATGCCATCTTGATTCCAATGTATTGTTTCCACACCAATTTGAATCTGTATGCTGACTGAATGGACATTTGTTATGCCATCTTGATTCCAATGTATTGTTTCCACACAGGTTTGATTCTGTATGATGTCCTTAAAGTTTTATTAGAATCATATCCATTGGATACAATTATGTTATTTTCAAACAGAACAAAGTCACAATTCAAACTTCTTGTCTGGTAATGTAAAAATGCATGTATTCATACAGAATGAAGTCACAATTCAAATTTTCATGTCTGTTAATTCAATACTGCATGTATTCTACATATTATGGTAATATTAATCAAAGAATAAATGTAGAATGGAAGCATTTATTTTAAGTTGTGCTGGTCCTTCTGTGTCACTTTAAAGAAAGTATTAGATTTATAGATTCTGTAAGTTCTGAACTTCATGAAACATACCCACAAAATTGCACACATTTATTAAGTAAACTGCTGATATGGTAACATTTTACCTACACAACCAAATTTATTTAATATTTACAGGCAGTATCCACAAAACTTTGACTTTTGTGTGTGTGTGTGTGTGTGTGTGTGTGTGTATGTATATATATATATATATATATATATATATATATATATATATATATATATGCACTACAGTCAACATATAATGTATCTATCATGCCATTTAAAATAACTTCAAAACACCAACTTTTTAAATGAGCAAACATAAAAAGGTGGCAAAATCTGAAAATATAATTCTAATCATTGTTATATACCTTTGGTCCATAATCCAAACTATAATAATTACATAAATGATAAACTCTGTAAACACTAATGCAAACTGGATTAGGAACAAAAAAAAAATGATAATGTGTGCCAGTCAAGGCATTATGAAAATTTGCAACAAACCCAGCACAATCAACACATGGCCAACTCAAAATTTATTCTATGAGAGATTTAACTGACATTCCAAGAAATATTCATAAAATGGAATTATTTGAGTTCTTAAAGACAGGGCTGGGATGTACAAGGAGGCCTGAAATGACTCAAGGCATTTTACACAAGTCCTTAAAGACAGGACTAGGATGTACAAATAGGACTAAACTGAGTCCTGGCATTTTCTCTGACTGGTGGAAAAGAGACCTCTGAATAAGCATCTATTTGGTCAATTAATTACAATTTTAATAGTAACGCTTGACCTCTCACCTGTATATGTTTAACTACAGGGTTTATAAATCAAGTATTTAAGTGTGTTATTACATTCTTGGCATAGAGTATGGTTTGAAAAAAAAAAATTTGCTCACATATTTTTAATGCCTTTTATTTTAAATCTATGGGTATATCCTCTTCAAAAATGTAATGGAAAATTCATAATCAAGTAATTCTTCTTCAGCCTGTAAAAGACACAATCAAATCCTTGTTATTTGAAATCTATGTAAGATTTGCTCTAGGAACAAGTTTCAAGCCAAGTTTATTTGGTAATTATAGCTGTTCCCCATTGATGATGTCATACTTGTACATAGTGGCTCCCCTTTTATGAGGTCATACCCACTGTTATAATTGGACACAAAGAGATGGACTTGCATACAGTGGTTCCACTATTATGATGACATGCCCTCTGCTAATACTCGCCACAAGAGATGAACTTGTATGAGAGGAACAAAATGGCTAAAATCTAAAATATTTTAGCAAAAGTTCATAACAAAAGTACAAGAATATAACAGGTTCAAACCAAATACATATTTCATCAGTGTTTCTAGATTTATAGTGTGTACTCCTTTTAACGTCTTTGTAGTATTATTAAATTAATAAGGCATGTTCTCCTTGTAAAGTGTCTCTACAGTATTTCTAGATTTATAAGGCATGTTCTCCTTGTAACATGTGTTTACAGTATTTTGAGATTTATAAAGCGTGTGCTCCTTGTAACATGTTTATAGTGTTTTGAGATCCATAAGGTTTGTACTCCTTGTAACTTCTTATTTACATATTACCCGACTTTCAGAATTATTTTTGAAATAAGTTTCATTCATTTTGGTGAATATATTTAAGTATATATTATCTTGAATGAAAAATATTCTGATATATACAGGTATATATTAAGTTGTGTTTGTCCTAAGTGTCTTTGGAAGAACAGTTCATGTTACGGTGGTAGACTCCATGTTAAGGGAGACAACTCTTTACAGCATAAAAGAGGGAGACAACTACATTTGCTATGATGCACTATTTTCTAGTTGTTACCATGAAGTACATATCATTTGAAGTAAATTAGTACCTTTGAACATAATCAAACATGAAACATTAGTCTCATGAATGTGATGCTTTTTAGATGCAATCATATTTTCAGTCTTTAAAGATATTATTAACTCAAATGAACAAAACAAACAGATATGCTACATTGGCACATACATTTGATTTAATACATCAACTGGTTCAATTTCAAGAGATTCTACATACATGTATTGCACTGATAAAAATGCATTGATAAGAAAAATAAAAACTGATAAACAAGATGCATGTTTACAATTTTAAATGTCAATATACTGTATTAACAATGATTCACTGATTAGGATTTGAAAACAGTCCTGCTAGTAATTTAAGCTGATACAGATACAAACTGCCAATGGTTTTTCACAAACAAACCTGAGGAAAGATTATGTACAGGTCACAGCAGCCAAAGGATGGTTATGTCACTTTGACCTATTTTATAATGAACCAAATCCTCCAACCTTGGATTAAAAGTGAATGCCATCCTAAGACAATACATACATTTGGAAAAGAAAACTGGAATTAGAATTTCTCTTTTCTTCAAATGAATACCTCAAATAATTGTCAATTTTTAGAAACAATTTTGGATTTTAATTTGCCATCTTGGAATGTGTTCATACAACCAAGTGTCTCAAAAGTCCATCTCTACCAAAGTTACTGAAGCATGAAATATTGGTTACATAGTTTTACTTTTGGTAGAATGGTCAAACAACCCTGTGCCATGAAACTGACCTAAATGCAAAATCTAACCAAACTGACAGATGGTCAGATGACAGGACAAGAATAAAACACAGAATGTCCTTTCAAATTTTATGGTAAGGCATAAAATGCATGTGGCCCATGAAAAACTGAGTCATGTTTAAATGAATCTTGTCTAGTGTTAATGTAACTGTTAATGGATCCTCCACCCCCACCAACCATAAGGAAATGTCCATTCCCTGGTTGGTAAGAAAACACAGCTTCCTACTTGGGCACTGACTCTTCAAATGTCTCCAATTTACATATCTATTTATGAAAGCAAACATAATACTGTAGAGGTACAAGTCTTACATAGACTCTGTAACAATTCCCACATACTTACTTCCCATTTAATCCCACCTACCCATCCACTTAATCCCACCTACCCATCCATTTAATCCCATCTACCCACCCATTTAATCCCTGAGGCAAATATTGAGAGGTATCCTTTAACAGAGATGCACATGTCAAGTTCCATGACTATACAATCAAGTGTCAAACTGTGCTAAAGACAACAACATAATAAATGGAGCAAGAAAACTAGGTCACTGTAACCTTCATTTGATTGTGATGAGCAGCACCCGACATGATGACCAAACCCATAAAGTTTCATGCCTGTACATAAACCAGTGTCAGAGAAACAGAGTTAAGTGCAAAAACCTAACAGAATGGAACATGAAAATTAAGTCAATGTAACCTTTTCTGCCTGTAATAAGATGTGTCTCAATGATGAATAAACACATCAAGGTTCATGACTCTGACAGTGTCCAAGTAATGGAGCTAAATGCAAAATCTTTATGTTGGTATCTACATGAACAAATGACATGACTAGAGAAGTGACTGATGCCTACATGTACAATGAAGACACTACTGGAAAAGTGGCACATTTGTTTTCATTATGATTCACTGGGGAGACAATCAGTATCAGCAGTTGTAGTATCTTAAATTTTCTGACATGCTTTCTTCTAGTGGCAAGTTTGCAAGATTCACATCAAGGAAATTAAAAAAATTTCAATGAAACCTTCTTCCTATACGTGCAAAGGCATTTAGTATTTTAAGTAAAAGTGCACAACGTGCTTACAAAACTGACCATAAAATCAAAGCATTTTGCATTCTATTACAAACAGAACAACAAACAAAAGAAAAAGGTTAATAAAAAAGTAAATTATTGTTTCTAGTGTGAATTCATGTAGCTGATATCTTATGCTGATTACCATATTTACCGCATATATTGAGAGATGTTAAAATAATTAAATTTTTTCTTGTACTGCTTATGTCAGATAACACATGACACAATGTTCATTGATGTGAACATAGAAAAACAAATCGTGTTTGGTTGTACTCAAAGGTTTGAATATGTTATCTGAATGAAAACTGGATCCAACAAAATCACAAACAAGAGGGAAATAATCAACTGATTGATTGAAGGCACCTGCCATTCACACATGACATAGTGTAAGGTGCAAAATAAACTAGACTGAATATCCAGGTTAACTATATGGCAGTATCGCTCAAATAAAAATATTTGAAAACACATTTACTTGAGTGCAAATGACAATCTTTTCGCTAGCATGGGTTACAAAAAGTATTATTAAAGCAAGCTATTGCTGTGTATACTATTTACCTGCAGACATCAATGCCCATTTGTATTAATTATGATTACTGATGGCAAGCAAATAGAAGCTTGGTGGTGAATAAATAAAACTGGCAGCAAGCAGTAAACTTATTCTTTGAATTTACAGACAGGATATCAAATACAAAGGTTAATTTTATTACAAAGCAAGCCAACCTTGGAAGCTGACTTTGGACTCTTTTAAGTGTGCTGGTCTTTATTTTGGAGGGGTTGTTGTAATATACACAAAGTTGGCTTTGGTTCCTTTGCACCGGTATTCACGGGAATTTTGAATATAAATTAAAACAATGGAACGAATTTTAAAATGAAACAATATAGTGTTTCATGCATGGATATTGATGACATGGCATTGCCTTGAAGGTTTCGAGAAAATAAAATCATTTGATGAATTCATGAAGGCCAGAAGAGAAGATGATTTCGCCAACAATATGATCATGAAATTCCAGCATATTTTGATCTCATTCCTGAATGGTCTGTCAATAATTTGGGGGTTAAAAGTGTGAGAATTAGCACAAATGGTGTAGATTTTTTAAAGATCTGACTTTAGTCTTTCCAGTTTCTGCTTCAGGAGATGTGTTGCCTCTACAATAATTTTTCACTGCATGAGAAAGCTAAAAAAATATTCATGCACCAAAAGAATGGATTGTATATGTGCAGGAGAAGGGTTGGGTTGATGAGATGAAGCTGCAGCGAATTCAAGAGTTTTATCTCAAGTACAGTTTTATATTTTTTTAAATAAAAAAAAAAGTTGGGGTGCATTTCTGCCTTGTAATTTTCAAACGATTTAAAAGGTGTCCCACGACTTATGACTTGAAAAAACAAACTATGTGTCCCAGAACTTACAGTGCACAAAAAATTACTTTAAAAATTACTTTATGGTGTCCCAACAAATATGGTATCCCAATATATACAGTAAATACTGTATTTATATTGTTACCTATCTTCAATACATCCTAAATATAATTGCTTTTATAAGCTTCTGATATATTCCATCTTTACACAAAGATCTGGACATTTATTGTGATTTTTATGCCTGGTATCATTTTCAATGGATTTCATGGTTATTACAAAACACGAATTTAAAAACACAATCAACAATGAGCCATCTGTGAAAACAAAAGTTCCTGTCCTCCATCGCCCCCCCTTCTCCCTTTTCAATGTCGGTGCTCTATCAGAGAATGCAAGGACTGTCAAATTAAGTACTGACAAAATCTATTTGTGCAACAATGTATAAATCCAGTGCTGAAATACTGTAGTCACATTACTGTAACTCATAATGCTATAATCTACATACTGTAACTCTTGTACTGAAATGCACATAATTTATTTTGTATACTGTATCTCTCATACTGAAATGCACATACTGTATCCCACATACTGTAACTCTCAATCCAAAATACACATACTGTCTCTTGCATACTGTAATTTGCAAACTGAAATGCACATAATGTAACTCTCAAACTGAAATGCACATAATGAAACTCTCATACTGAAATTAACATACTGTATCCCACATACTGTAACTCTGATGATGAAATTCAAATACTGTATCCCACATAATGTATCTCTCAAACTGAAATTCACATACTGTAACCCATATACTGTAACTCTCATACTGAAACTCACATAGTGTAACTGATAATGAAATTCACATACTGTATCCCACATATTGTAACTTTCAAACTGAAATAAACATACTCTATCCCACATATGGTAAATCTCAAACTGAAACAAACACACTGTATCCCACATACTGTAAATCTCATAATGAAATGCACATCACATACTGTTATTCACATACAATAACTTGCATGCCAACTCACAAAGTTTTTATGAGCATCTAATATTCATGAGTCAAGTGAGGTTGATTTCACACAATTGCATTGCACTGAAATGACTATAAGCGCTAAATAATGAACATTGTCTTTTTGGTTGTTCCATTTAAACACACTTGGTAACAAGAGAAGACCGATTTAAAAAATATATGCATGGGTACTCTGGTTGCTCAAAGAGTTCATATGAAAATAACACAAAATTCTAAATTGCACCTACGGGTGACTGCTCCACATTGAAAGTGCCTTCTCTGGATCCCACATATATTTTACTGGAACAGCCCTTAACTTGCAAAATTTGAATTTTCTAAGATTTTGCAAATTACCTTTTGTTACAATATTATAATTTACAGCAGCCATAAAAATTAAATATACTTACTTGACCACTTGATTTTTATATTTTCCTGAAACAACAAGTAGTATGGCATTTAGCATAAAAGAAACTACAAACATATAATAATCAAAACAACAAGGAAATTCTCATGGAATGCAGTTAATCACTCAAAAGGTCACCATTAAGGGAAGAAGCTCTTGGTCTCTCATAACTGAATACTGATGAGAGTCGACTGAAAATCTCCCGTCGTACAGTGTCTGTAACCTTGTTGACTAAACACAACCCTGTGGCCACAGTGAAGATCACATTGTAGGTGAAGATAATGTAAAAGTTTCCCAGCCAGTCCATGCTACCAAAGTCTCCAATCAAATCAAAGTTGGTGATTCCTGAAATTAATAGATGAAAACAAAAAAAAAATAAAACTTGGAACAAAATAAATTTCACCTGCAACTCAAAAGTGAAAGTTTTAGTTCCAAATTTGAGGAAAACAAGGTATGAAATGAATTAATAAACTGGTTATTTTCTTAGTAATCATATACAAAAGTACATCTGATGTCTAATACATTAGAATCTGAATTATAACATAAGAATTTAGGACTGCAATGCATGAAAACAATTATGACCAAGGAGTGTCTAAAAGTGTTACCTGATGTTCAGGAGTCAACAGTATCACATATATGCAAAGCTTGGTCTAAAAATATAGAAATTATTATCAAATATCATTCCTTATTAATGCGATACAAGTTTTACTGGAAGTTAGAAATAATATCTTTGCTTATACATACATACATAATGCTCAGTCAATTAAAACAGAGCAGAGATTGAGAAAAAAAATAGTTGTTTTTTTTAAGGCATTTTCAGGACATTATCTGGCTGTATCATGACAAGGAAAAGGGAACTATGTGCATTCCCCAAGGATGTACTGAGGTGGCCAACCCGGGTATCAAACCAACATCTCTTGGATAATGTGTCTAATGCCCAACTGACTATAATGGTTTCTGAATGAGAGGGTGGGGGGCACTAAGCTAACACTGATTCTGCGTGAGAGGGTGGGGCATTAAGTTAGGGTGGGGGAACTAAGCTGCCATGGTTTCCGAGTGAGAGGATGGGGGGCACTAAGCTAGAATGGCTTCTGAGTGAGAGGGTGGAGGCACTAAGCTAACACTGATTCTGCGTGAGAGGGTGGGGCATTAAGTTAGCATGGTTTCTGAGTGAAAGGGTGGGGGAACTAAGCTGCCATGGTTTCCGAGTGAGAGGATGGGGGCACTAAGCTGGCATGGCTTCTGAGTGAGAGGGTGGGGACACTAAGCTGGCATGGCTTCTGAGTGAGAGGTGGGGACACTAAGCTGGCATGGCTTCTGAGTGAGAGGTGGGGGCACTAAGCTGGCATGGCTTCTGAGTGAGAGGTGGGGACACTATGCTGGCATGGCTTCTGAGTGAGAGGTGGGGACAGGAAGTATGAATCTGTATAAGTATTTATGTAATTATATAAATAGAAGCCAAATGGTAGACAGATTTATAAAATAAAAACTTGCCACTCTCTTCAAAGTTTGTTATTATTATAATTATTACCTAAAGTTCTAGACAGAACTGGCAATGCTGAGCTGAGGATCAAAAGAACCACACAGTTCCCAATTATCTTCAGCATGGAAGTGTCATACTCCTTTGGGCGAATTTGGCAGAAAAATGGAAGGCTGTAAAACCCAACAACAGACGCTGACATTAAATATCTGAAAACTGTTAAGACAGAAACACCTCTCCACCTGGTTACAGATTGCTTGCTTGGAATTTTCAGTTATGCTGAGTTGTCCAAGGTCACAGACAACAGAATGAGTTATGCAGGTGGGCAAATCATCAGTGATATCAAGAATTCATGAGATCAATGTTTATGTTATCAAAGTTTAACTATCTCTCTCTCTCTCTCTCTCTCTATATATATATATATATATATACACACACACAGTGTGTGTGATTTAGATTTTTAATGTAGTTTTAACAATTTTTCAGTCATATTGCTACAATGTCTGCAGTGTGGCAGTTTATTGTCATGTCTAGCACTTGGGCATCATGCCACAGACACACAGAATGCTGTCTCACCCATTAACATTATCCTGACACCAGGATGACCAGTCCTAACACTAACCTCTTAATGCTGAGCGCATAGTGAGGCAGCTTTTAGTACCATTTTTATAAGTCTTTGGTATGACTCGGCCAAGGTTCAAACTGACCTTACTTTATCCAGTCTACTTTAAAATTAACTGACAACATTACTTTATCCCACTTCATTAAAAAATTAACTGACATTACTTTATCCGCTCTACTTAAAAATAACTGACATTACTTATCCACTCTACTTAAAATTAACTGACATTACTTGATCCCACTCCAGTTAAAAATTAACTGACATTACTTTATCCCACTCTACTTAAAAATAGCTGACAACATTACTTTATCCCCCTCTACTTAAAAATAACTGATATTACTTTATAATAATAATAATAATAATAATAATAATGAGAACTTTGTATAGTGCCTAATCTTTAGAAGCTCTAAGCGCTTTACAACATTAGACAACACTTAAAAAACATATATAATGATATGATTACAAAAAACAAACACCATGAAATTATAAAACATAAAACATGCTGAAATATTTAAGGTAGGAAACATTATTAGGTCTTAAAGTTTGTTCTTGCAGTCGAAATAGGTGAGTTTTAAGAGCGCTCTTGAATGAGATCACTGTCTTTGTGTCTAAGTTCAGTGGGCAATTCGTTCCACGTTGCTGGGCCCTCATATGAGAAAGAACGTTGTCCATATGACTTTGTTTTCATAGTAGGAATAATGAGTATATGATTGTCATAAGAGGAGCATAAGTATCTTGCTGGTGTGTACACATGGGTGAGGTCGGATAGGTATGTTGGGCTGGAGCCCATCAGTGAAACGTAGCACAGAGAACAAATTTTGTGTTTGATTCTGGATCGAATGGATAGCCAGTGTAGGGTACACAGCAGGGGGAGGTGTGCTCTGATTGTGGTACTCTAAGGGTGATCCAAGCAGCTGTGTTTTGAACATTTTGAAGTTTCTGGAGTAGATATTGAGATGAACCAGACAGAATTGAGTTACAATAGTCCAGTCTTGAAAGTACTAAGGAACACACAAGTGTTTTAGTGGCATCAATTGAAAGATATTTGCGAATAAAGCTGATGCGTCTCAGCTCAAGATATGCAGCCTTCATGACATGTTGGTGCAATGTGAGAGTACTGTCGAGAGTAACACCTAGGTTTCGTACTGAATGTTGGTGTTGCTAATATTTCTTGTTTGAGGTAAAGGATGTGAATGAGAAAGTCTTTGTGTTGTAATCAGAATGGCTTCAGTTTTATCATCATTCATCAGCAGCTTGTTACATGTCATTCATGTATGGATGGTAGTATCAACTTCATTTCAGTGGCTATATCTGTATATTTGGGTGTCATCAGCGAACAATTGGTGAGACACTGGATGATGATCTATGACACTTGAGAGTGGCTGAGTGTACAGAATGAAGAGAACAGGTCAAGAACAGACCCCTGTGGAACACCACAGCATAGATCAACTGGGCTGGAGTGTTTTCCATTTGCAGACACAATTTGTATCCTGTTGACCAAGTAGGACTTGAACAACAGTAAGGTTGTATCATGAATGCCAAATACACGCTGGAGACGGTGAAGTAATATACGATGGTCTATTGTGTCAAATGCTGCAGACAAATCAAGGAGGGTGAGGACTAATCTTTCTGATATCCAAAGCAGAGAGAAGGTCATTGACTACTTTCAGAAGAGTAGTTTCAGTACTGTGGCAAGGGCGATATGCAGACTGTACATTGCTAAAAAGACTGTTTGAATTCAGATGAGATACAGGTTGGGATAGAACAACATTTTCTAAGATTTTTGACATGAATGGGAGATTAGAAACTGGGCGGTAGTTCTTTAAATTGTTATGGCCGAGTGTTGGTTTCTTCAGCAGAGGCTTTACAATGGCAGTTTTGAAAAATGATGGGAATTCCCCAGATGAGAGAGAGGTATTAACATCAGTTAGTGAAGGTAATATTGGATAAAAGCACTCAAGCAGCAGTGATGTTGGAATGCGATCAAGTTCACATGACTTTGGTGCACTCTTCATCCCGACTGTATGTACTAAATCCATAGACAGGTTCAAATGCTACTAATGGTTGCTGCTGAAATTCTGTATCGCAACTGTATGGTGACGATGAGTCGAGTGAAAATGTGTTGTCAACCTTATCTCTAATGGTTTGTACTTTGTCACAGAAGAAATTTGCAAACAGGTCCGGGAGGTCGACTGGAGAGAAGGTAGTTGGAAGTGGTGTACATTTGTTCCTTGACATTAGCTTGTTGGTAATCTCGAAGAGCTCTTTGCAGCTGGAACTTTCTGTGATCTTAGTACTGTAGTGGACTGATTTTGCTGCATGGACAATGTGAAGTTCTTCTTAGCGGCTTCATCGATTTGCTTATGAATAGTGAGTCTGGTGGAAAGCCAAAGTCTCTCAGCTTTACGGTGGTCTTTTTTAGCAGTGCAAAGTTGGCCCCTAGCACTGCTATATCACAGAGAACACTTCTGGATTGATACTCTGCACTTGGTTGCTAGGGCATGTTTGTCAAGCAATGAACGCAGGCAGTTATCGAGTTGTTCTGCTGTAGGAGGTAAGCAAGTTGTTAGGTTTGCTTGGATGTCATGCATTAGTTGGGTTCTATTTATCATACGGAGGTTTCTCTCAGTAGCAAATAAAGGTGGAGGGTTACGGACCGATACGTCAAGATGGCATATAGGCATATAATGCAGAGGTGATCTGATGCAAGTTCGTGGTATACCAGGCAGGACTGTAGAATATTATCATCAGGTCTATGTAGAATCCAGTCTAAAATATGACCATGTTTATGGGTGGGTTGGTTAGCTGACTGTTTGAGGTAGAAAACATGAATGGAATCCAGGAGTTTTGATGTGTATGGGTTTCCAGGACAGTCAAAGTGAAATCTGAAATCTCCAAGAATAATCAGTTTGCCACCTACTGAATTTCCATACTCAGGTGATTCGGAAACTGCTCCAAAAAGAGAGATTCAGTCCACTTGTTTTTTCTACTAGGAGGAGGGCAGTAGAGGCAGAAAAAATGGACTGACCTTTGTTCCAGTTGGAGTGTGGTTTGGACTAGTTCAAACAATGTGCGGTAGAAATTGAAGGTTGTGGTGTGGTTAAGACGTTTGATCATGGAGTTCTTTGTGATGACAGCAATTCCACCTCTGTGAGAGTGATGGGGGAACGACTTGATGGAGTAACCGGTGGGTGTTAGATCTGTGCACTTGGGCTCATCGCCTTATGTTTTTAGCCATGTTTCTGTCAGCAAAAAGACGATGTTCTGATCGTTGATAAAATTAACTATTTCTTTGCGCTTTTCCGGTGGTCCTACTGATTGGACATTGAATAATGCAATACTCAGCGGTATCTCTTGGATAGTTGACACAAAGGTTGACGATTTAATAGGGATTTGAATTAGGTTATCTAAATTAGCAGCCGAAGTTTTAAATTGTTGAGTGGAAAGGGCGAAAACTGGAATTCTTCCTGTTCTAAGCCGGCCAGCTTTGAAACAAAGTTTCTTTTTTCGCTTCTGTTTGCATTTAAGTAATGATGAATGTAGTCCCAGGTCGTTTAGTGCACAATGTAGTGTGGAGAGCCAAGGAGTGGAAATTTAAAGCAATTAATGAGGGTCCGTCATAGCACAAACGGGTGGACTGGCGAGTATCATGTGATGGCGGTTTGTTCAACAACAAAGGACGTTGTAGCAGAAGAGCAAGACAGCTGAGAAAAAGTCTAATTGTTCTCGTTTCCAAAACATGGAGATGAAGAAGCACATACAAACAGAACAGCCAATGCATGATGAACACAATAACATAGACGAAGGCAGACAACAAGCACATATATCATGAAAAACGGTACAAAAAACGGAACAGCTGCCTCAAGCCGGTTAAGTGAAAGTGGCCATTATTCACAGTTCACTTTATCCACTCTACTTTAAAATTAACTTACATTACTTTATCCCACTCTATTTAACAATAACTGACGTTACTTTATTCCACTCTATTTAAAAATTAGCTGACATTACTTTATCCCACTCTATTTAAAAATTAACTGATATTACTTTATCCCACTCTGTCTAAAAATTACTGACATTACTTTATCCCACTCTACTTTACAATAACTGACATTGATTTATCCCACTCTACTTAAAAATTAATTATTACCTGATCCCACTCTACTTAAAATTACCTGACATTACTTGATCCCAGAACAAGTTAAAAATTAACTGACAATACTTTATCCCATTCTACTTAAAAATTAACTGACATTACTTTATCTCACTCTATTTTAAAATTAACTGACAACATTACTTTATCCCACTCTACTTAAAAATAACTGACATCACTTTATCCCACTCTATTTAAAAATTAACCGACATTACTTTATCCCACACTACTTAAAAATAACTGACATTACTTTATCCCACTATTTAAAAATTAACTGACATTACTTTATCCCACTCTACTTAAAAATAATTGACAACATTACTTTATTTCTTTCTATTTAAAAATGAACTGACATTACTTTATCCCCCTCTACTTAAAAATTAACTGACAAGTCAGTTGTTGTTAATGTCTTTGCACTTATGCTACATATATTTTGTTCTAAAAGTTGGATATGTGCTGACAATATAGTTAAAAATCACCTTGTGTGAGGTACTGATATAATGTCTACAGTACAGTACAGATCCTGTGACACTTGTTCAATTATAGGGTTTTGAAAAGTCCAGGAAATTTGCATAATTGTAAGCCACTGGTAACAATCCACTATGCTCCTTTATCACCATGGCTACCTGTGCTGAAATTTCCTCATTTTTCATGAGTATACATAACTAAAACTACATCAACAACAACACAATGTAACAATAACCAAAACTCCATCATCAACAACACAACATAACAATGTCATACACATCAATGATTGTACCCATTTCATTGGTCAATAATACTGACTGTGTTAGGATGAGAAAATCTGATTGGCTCATGCAAAAAGCATAAAAGGTCATGCAGGGTCACAATGGCAAAACAACTTTACTTGTGTTTGTGTGACTGGTTAAACAGGTTTATGTATATTTATTAGAATCAAAGAAATCTCAGAGTGGGCAGCCATGGCGATAAATGAGTGTAGATATGGGAGATATGCTATTGCACATCTTGTCCTGTATCACAAATACACAAGCTTGAGAGTGTTAAATCTTTTGTCTCGTGTTTTGTGGCTAGAGAGTATTTAAATCTTTTGTCTTGTGGCTAGAGAGTGTTTAAATGTTTTGTCTTGTGTTCTGTTGCAAGAGAGAGTTTAAATTTATTGTCTTGTGCTTTGTGACTAAAGAGTTTTTAAAGTTTTTGTCTTGTGCTTTGTGGCTAGAGAGTATTTAAACATTAGGAAAAACATACCGATCAGACAACTGTATTGGACAATTATTGGCAAATTATGTCCAATGTCCAACACGTCAGATCTGTAAATGACATTCATTTGAGCTGATTTGTCAGTCATTTCCAGTAAATATGGTTTGTTTTTTGGATCTCTGATATGTATGTGAGTGTGTGTGTTCAACCCCCAACCCCCAAGCTCATAACCAAGGATACAATATAAGAACTATTTCCAGCCCTGCCCCAATGGATCCCAGGGCAGAAAGTGAGGTAATTCCTAATACTGTCTCCTGAAATAAAAAAACAATAAACAAATTAATTTCCTCCTATGGATAATTTATATAAAATATGGTCAATTCATTTCAATACTTTTCTTTTTCTTTTAAATAGAGTTAACATTATGCTGACCTTTTCTTCTTGTCTACTGTGTTGAAAATTCATAAACTAGACAGGGCTTCCTGTAAAACCTAAATGTGTTTGTGTCTACTGTGTTGAAAATTCATAGACTAGACATAAATGTGTTTGTGTCTACTGTTTGAAAATTCATAGACTAGACAGGACTTCCTGTAAAACCTAAATGTGTTTGTGTTTACTGTGTTGAAAATTCAGAGACCAGACAGGGTTTCCTGTAAAACCTAGATGTGTTTGTGTCTACTGTGTTGAAAATTCACAGACTAGACATAAATGTGTTTGTGTCTACTGTTTGAAAATTCATTGACTAGACAGGACTTCCTGTAAAACCTAAATGTGTTTGTGTCTACTGTTTGAAAATTCACTGACTAGACAGAACTTCCTGTAAAACCTAAATGTGTTTGTGTCTACTGTTTGAAAATTCATTGACTAGACAGAACTTCCTGTAAAACCTAACTGCCTTATGCCTTAAGAATGCACAGCATTCTTCTTACTGAATGCGGCTAGATTATCCACTTACCTTGGCACCAACAGGCAGTGCCTTAATTCCAACTAACAGCTGGAACATGTTCTGTGTCACCATCAACACTCCAAATACCTGCAGAGAGAATGAATGGAAATGCAATATTCCTTTCCTATAAGGCAGTTAGTACAATATGGCCCTATCATATACTGGGCATGGTCAGACAACAAGAATGGAAATACATTTTTACCTCCCTCTATTGCACTGCAGTATATCATGGTCCCTTTCATATACTGGTTATAGTCAAACAATAGAAATGGAAATAGTGTTAACTTCCTATGTGACATCTCAGTACAACATGATCCTTTTCATACAGTGGGTATGGTCAGACAGTTAGAATGGAAAAACAGTGGTCCCTTGCTAAAAGGTGATTCGTAACATAGTCCATTTCATGGTGGATATAGTCCGAAGCAATGGAAATAAGGTGATTTAGTGTTACACAGTCCATTTCAAAATGGTGGATATAGTCCGATGCATTGGAAATAAGTTGACTTAGTGTAACACAGTCCATTTCATATCATGGATATAATCCAATGCAATAGAAATAAGGTGTCAATTTATACAAAACCACAAAAAAACAAAAAAAACTGATACCCACAAAAATAAAAACTGTGCTACTTCTATGATTCATGATGGCAAATCCTATGTTTTTCTTACATGTTACCTCCTCCAGACCTCTTTTTGGTCTCTGGTCCTGGGGCCATACCCCAAAATCCATTATGTATATTGAGTCCTCCTCCAGTCCCTCTTTTAAACTTTAGTCTAGGGGTCATAACCCAAACTCCATTATATATAGTGTCCTACTCCTATGAATGCATTCACAAAGTTTGGTAAAAAAAATAATGAATTAAAAAAAAAATCAAGAAAAAATTTAATTTTAACTGAAACTTTGTATATTTAACCTCCAGAGACCCCATGAGAGAGACCCCAAAATCATACCACTGTCACTGGTGGTCACTGCATGGACAACCTATTTATGAAGTGTGGTAAATTTTTAACCAGCAGTTTAAGAGATGCAGTTATGGACAGATGGATGGACAGATGCAGATCAGTCAACCCTAATAAGTACTTCCCAGTAAGGCAGTCAATATTTTTCCTTTTTCGCAGAATTCACTCTGACGATGAAACATTCCATTTAACTCACTTTAGCCACTAGACCCTTTGTTTTGCACTGCATGAATGCTTTGAAAACATTTTATTACATAGTTCCTAAGCTTTTCTAAAGATAAATTTCCAGGTCATTTCCAGGGTTTTTCCAGGATGAAATCAATTTTTCAAGGTTCACCTATGACCATTACTGAATGGAATTAAAAACATTTTAGATTATAAAACATGCATTTTCTTAAATCTAAAGATGTTTCTCTTTCAAGACTCTCCAAAACATCTAAGTCTGAAAAGATGATCATGTACAAAACCACAAAATATATATCACACAAAACAAGTCTGAACATATTCCTATAAATTGGCATGTTAAGTCATTTCAGTGTACAGAATAAAAATTCTAACTTTATTTTGCTGACCTGCATTATGTTGCTAAGTGGGAACAATGTAATGAACATAAATTATGTTTTGTTTCCTTTTAAACTTTTAATTCTAAAGAATTCTATAGCAATATATATATATATGCATCTCATAGAAAGTAACATTTCCTATTACAGTATAAATAAAACAATAAATGCAAATAATTAGAATCTTGTCTTGTAATGAAAAGAGTTTAACCCTGAATTTATCTGTGCCAATAAAATCCCAAACGAGCTTTTTCAAACATCCTAATCTCCTTAAGACGATCTGGTTAAAAATCCCTCATTTAAAAAACATTTTCAAAAGGGTTGATTTAAATTTTGACAAAAGACCTTCAAAATTATATACTGTTGTATAAACAAGGACTGAATTTTCTGTAAAATCAACTTGTCTTGTAATTCGTTAAACCAGTCCCCAAACCTGTATTGAAACAGGGGCTTGTATTGTTTTTTTAATATATAATACAAGGGAAGACAATTTCTCATTTCAGCTCCGAGATTCAACAATTTGAACTTCAAATTTGGCTTAAAACGAATAGCAGTTCCATTTTCTAATCCGAGTTTCCTCCAAATATTCCCACCCCATTTTTCATATTTGGACATTTAGGTTGGGGTGTGGGTTCACTGCAACTGCATATTGAAAATTTGGAGTTTGCTGCCACTGTGCGGTAGCGACATATAGTGGGCCTAGAAAATTTACACTTATGTTATATCATCTCATACCTGCATAAAATCGATAGAAAAATGATTTATTTTCTCAGAAATGGCAAGTATTATAATCGTTATGTCTTTAATCCGCTGACAGACTAGACGAAACTATGGCATAGATGAAACCTGACCCGGTGCTTGCCATTTTCATTACTAGTCACATGACTTCACAAATCTCAAAAGACGACATCAGAAGTCCATTTGTCACGTGATACAACAACAAACTCCTTTATAATGTTTTTGTACAGAAATTCAATTACAGTCCTACCCACTTATATCGATATCACTTATGTCGACAAGCCGCCTATTTCGACAAAAAAGCAAAGTCCCCGTCTCTTGGTCTACTATTACTACCAAAATTGTCATGCTTATGTCGATGTCGAGATAAAAAATAAATGTACATGTCGACAGAAGTCCTTGGTGCCAGCTTGAACAAATCCTTTGTTTTCTAATCATTTATGTCAACAAGCTGCCAGTTCCGACCCATACTTTGTTCAACAATTAGTTGATCTTGCCACCAGGCTTTAATTTTCCCGCCTAATCATTTATGTCGACCAGCTGCCAGTTCTGACCCATACTTTGTTCAACAATTAGTTGATCTTGCCGCCAGGCTTTAATTTTCCTGCCTAATCATTTATGTTGGCAAGCAGCCAGTTAGTTCTAACCTGTACTTTATTCAACAATTAGTTGTTCTTGCTGCCAAGCTTTAATGTCATGGTCGGATAAAAAAACAGGCTTGTTCGCTTTTATGTACTTTTCACGATGACTTCTGTAACTAAATACATGTACTGTTTAAACCAACTTGTTGACAGGTTTTCATTTCCCTGTGAATAGCCCCATCCCCTAGGTAGCCTCAATAAGATGGGAACAGACTGACCAAAATCTAAGCCAATGTAAGTACATGTACTTGAAGCATGTAAGTAACAACTATGCAACCATGTGCTAATGCCGACATTGAATATCGCAGTGAATATTTTTCATATCAGGATGTGACCAATGCAATATTTTATTGTGGATTTTATTACAAAAAGGTAACCAAAATGTAATTTGTCAATATACAAGTGTATTTCACACTGGTTTTGTCTTCATGTACTCAAAATTTCCATTGTTTGTTTTCTCAAAGTGTAAATGCTACTCACTGATGACAGGTCACCCCATACTGGCGAATTTAACTTGCATCTTTTTTTTTCAGACCCCCCTCCAACACTTACCTCGACATCCGCCTATGTCAACAATATTTCCTCGGGCCCGAGGATGTTGACATAAACGGGTAGGACTGTATATTAAACGAAACTCAGATACTCTTTGTAAAAACCAGCAATCTGGCCAGTCTGATTTATCAAGCAGAGAGCACATGTCAACGTTGTAGTCACGTGATACAACAAAACTCCAGAAGTTGTTCTTGGAATATATAAATATGGAGAATTTTTGTGTTCTTTCATTTCTGTATTTTTATTACAACCAGTATACGACTTTCATTTAATATTTTTTTATTTTTTTCTCTAACATTTGAAAATGTGGGTTGTTAGATTTGTGTACTCATGTGACTAGCAATGCAAATCGCGAGTACCAGGTCACATTTCATCAACGCCATAGTTTTATCTTGTCTTTCAGCAGATTAAAGACATAACGATTTTAATACTCACAATTTCTGAGAAAATAAGTAATTTTCATATCAATTTTATGCATGTATCACTTGATCTAACAATGTTTAAAGTTTTCTAGGCCATCTGGTAAACAGCTACGCTTTGCCACCACCATGTTGGCCACTTGAGATGCTAGACTGGTTTTCATACTTTCCATGTAAGGAAGATACAGATATAGAGCTGACTTTGAAAATAAAAGTCTACTACAAATCTAATCCACTGGGTGTTTGGACTGACTCAACATATATGTTTATTGCAAGTACCCAAATGATCCATACTGCACCCTCCGAATATTCTGGTTAGAACTCGATAAATTTAACTCATGATCAGTTTAGTTACGTATCAATTACGTGATTGTTTCGGGCATCAAGTGATGGCGGAAAATTGCTGAGTTTATCCTGACTTTCATCAATATTTGCGAAATTCAAGGACTTTTCAGAGTCGGGAAATTTTTTTAATCATTTCTCCTGACTTTTTCCCAATTTCCCGGTAGTGTTATTACCAATTTCATGTCTAATTTAAACTTGTTAGACATTACAATGTCATCTTCGAAACGGAAAAAATAAAGCAGTTTCCTCGTGCAAAGAGAATCTGAACTAGAACAAATCCAGGCATGGGAATGAGGATGAACACCAACAAAATCTATCACACTGTACTTCCTGCATATGCAAAAGACTGCTGTGGCCACATGTACTTGTATTTATTAGTGAAGAAGGAAAACTATTGACAACACCCAGTCCTATTCTATAATTTTTAAATTTTTTTTACACAAGGTGATAAACTTAAGCTGTTTGAAATCTGCCCCCT
The DNA here is from genome assembly GCA_016617855.1 of Megalonaias nervosa. Lineage (NCBI taxonomy): Eukaryota > Metazoa > Mollusca > Bivalvia > Unionida > Unionidae > Megalonaias > Megalonaias nervosa. The sequence goes on along the minus strand of JAECUM010000978.1, from coordinate 56,419 downwards.
TGCTGATTCTGTGGTAATATTTTTATTTCATCAGCACCTTCTTTCACTGGTTAAATATCTCTGCATAAAAAGAGAAATTCCAAACTTGTCCCCCATGCACGATTTAAGGAGAGATGTTGTCAGGATTTTATCTTAAGAGGGACTTCACCCTTTGTCACCGAAAGAAGGGGAGAGTAGAAAAGAAGGAGTGGGAGGAGGAAATAGTCATGGTTCAATAATATACCTGACACTTCAATACTCCACTTTTTTGGAGCTCTACTGAAATCATAATCTTTAAAAGATATCACCTCTAGTTGTACGAGTATTAATCTGTTAATTATTTATGAACATACTCTATTCCTTATCTGTGTATGAATATTTTTCTGCGCTTCCTTCTGAAAGGGCATATGCATAGCTAGCTTTGTCAGCTTTAAGAATTCGGGAAACTGATCTTTGTGGTTGTTATTTAGAATATTCCAGAACTGACAGATATTATCTTTTGGATACATCTGCTCCAAAATAGGATTTTGCACTAACCCAAACTTACTTCTTGAATCAGTAGTTTGCTGACTACTATGCCAGATTTCTTATCTCTTCCAAAATGCTGTATTAGGGGTTTTAGTCAATCAATGCCACAGTCTGCTTGTGCAGACAGAGGTATTCAAAATAAATATCATTACTTCTTAATTTCATTTTTTTTAACCTTATTTATTCAGTTTATCTTAACCCTGATCTTGACATATGGTTTTGTAGCATATGATTCACAGGACATAATTGATTGATAAAAAATGACAACTGCATTTTACTTTTAAATTGTTTGTATTTTAATTAGGCTCATTATTTTGCCCTTTCATCATTTAATTTCGAAATACCGCTGAAAGGGAGACTGACCATCATGCCCTCTATTTCAGTCCATCCAACATGTACATCTGACTTATTTAATACCATTTTCAGGCTCAAAATCACTCACTGGTATCTCCATTAACAATTTCCCAGCTCCAATAATCCACTATCTTTCATAACTTTAAAAATCAATGGAATCATCACTATCACCAGCGAGCATTTGGCGAACAAAAATGTAATGAACCATGCCAGAATCAGACATTTTGGGTTTGCTAGGTTGCCTGTATTTTATATGTACATTTGTAAAACTTCCTTCATGGAGGGTTCAAACTACCACAATGCTTAATCCAGGACACAATGTGCCAATTAAATTTAGTTTAACAACCATTTTTGTCATGCTTGAAGACCCCATATGTGTGAACAGTTGCCTACCGAAAAACAGATGTCGCAACAAGAATGGCTAAATAAAAATGGTGTATTTCGTCGAGCACATTTTCATATGCGGGACTTTCAACAAATTTGCGGGAGTTCTCGTGCATCACTGTTCTCCAATTTGTACATATTTTGCAGGATTCACGCAACTGCTCTCCCTGACAGTATCTCTGTTTAAGTACTTTATATATCAATAACTTTTGAGGGAAGTTTCTCTGTTGCCATGCCTGTACTTCCTGTCTGTCATGCAGGGAATAAGCTACACTGATTGCTGATTGGTAGTTATTATTTTACCTTGACCAGAACAAGTAGTAACCACCAATAAGATTTGAACGTAACATACTGGTAGTGTAACTTTCAAATTGACCAAAGTAGACAAGATCAAATTCAGTGTAGAAACTTCACATAAAATTGGTTATTAAATGATGATGTTGTTGTTGTTGTTGTTGTTGTGGGGCTTAATGCCACATTTCAGCACACGATAGGCTATACGTGGCGGCCAGTATTAATAGTGGAGGAAGAAACCGGGAAATCTCCGAAAAGAACCACCGACCCACGAGAAGCTACTGGCAAGCTTTCTCACATATCCACATTCGCCGAATCCTAGACTCGAACCCACGCAGACAGAGGTGAGATGGCAGTGACCCGTAACGGAGAGCGCTTTAGACTACTTGGCCACTTGATGAGTAAAGTACTTCATTATATTCATTATGCACATGGAACATGTTTGGAATGTATCCTTTATGCTGAACATGCTGCTGGGTTTAGATAATTAGCATGAAACTGGGGGTTAGGCAGATTACAAACCATGTCACATTGTTTAATCTGCAGATGGCGAGTGAGTATTCTCAACTGTCTTTTTCGTTTTTACTAATAAAAATGAGTGCCTAGGACTGCAAATGCTGTTTCAGATGAATTATATATTTAAATAATAAGAAGGCGAACTAAAAATAATTATTCATAACCGCTGAAGACTAAAATAACTTACATACGGTAAGTATCATTTTGTATCGATTCTCCATCTCTTGTATCGATATGTGTATCGTTCCAGCCAAAATATCGATGCATCAATATTTTGATGAATTGTTTCACTCCTAATAATTTATACTGTATTGTTTATATATGTATATATATACATACCACTCCTTTAATTTGTGACATAGTGTTTAAACATTTGGCAAACTTATTCTATCTGAAGTGACAAAAGTATAGACTGATTGCCCTCCTCTGTTGTTATTGCTCACAAACATTTTTGGCCAAACTTGCTCTTTATTTAAGCCTTCCTAAAGTGTATCTATAGTGGCACCTTCTACCAACTAAGGGCAGAGTAACGAAGAACAAGAATCCCTAAAAGGGACTGATGTCTCAGGGGAGACAAGAATTTCAAGGATTTCAAGATAAGACCATTTCTTCCTTTTAACTGTTGAGTATTCAAAGCATTTGTGATATTCTTCAGAGACAAGATTTTCAAATTAGCTGTTGTGGTTGACATATTGGATCTCAGCTTGCCACCATTTTCATTCAGGACAAAGCAGATATTATCAAAAGTCTTTTGGTAAATATACCATGTCGTAATGATCATCCATTCAAGGGGAGTAGTGACAACAAGATTTTCAAGAGTTGTCATGACAGCCATATTGGATGTAAGACTGGGACCATATGACCAAATAGGTATGACAAGAAGTCTACTGAGGAAAACCCCATGCTGATATAGCCATTCATTTGGAGAAGAGAGAGAGATAACAATATATTCAAGATATGACTTTCCATTCAGAAAAATTTTGGGTTAAATGCCATTTTTCAGCACATGGTAGGCTATTCATGGCAGCCAGTATAACTGGTGGAGGAAGAACCCAGGAAACCCCCGTTAGAACCATTAACCCATAGGAAACTAATGGAGAGCTTTCTCACATACCTACATTTGCTGAGCCTGATACTCAAATCCACGTGAACAGAGGTAAGATGGCAATGATTGGTAAAGGCATCCATATTGCATGTCAGACTGGCAGCATTTTCATTTAAAAACAACTGGACATCAGAAGTCTTCTGGTGAAAACCCCATGCCAATATGACTTTCTGTTTAACTAGAGTTGTGATAAGATTTTTTGGATGGCTGCCATGGTGACCTTATTGGATGTTACAACAGCATCATTTATATTTAGGACCACCTAGACATCATAAGTGTTTTGATGAAAAAACATTACCATCTGTTTAAGAAGAGTAGTGATAACAAGATTTTCAAGACTGTCACCATGGTGACCATATTGATGTCACCTTAGCGCCATTTTCAATTAGAACTAATCAACATCATAAGAAATCTTAAGTGAAAACTCCATGTTGATATGGGCATCCATTCAGGAGGAATAGCGATAACAAGATTTTGAAGATGGTCACTGTAGTGGCCATACTGAATGTCCAAGCAGCACCCTTTTTCATTTAGGACCAACTAGACTATGGAATGAATGTGTGTAAAGGTTCAAAGCAGTCCTCCAGTTGTTTAGGAGGCATAGTGGTAACAAACTTGTGCTAATGGACAAATGGATGGACGATGAACGATGGACAACAGACTATCCCATCAGCTCTTGGTCTTGACCAGCAGAGCTACATATAATACTGAAAATAACAAATATAATTTTATTTAGAAATAATATATCACATGTGCACATATAGTTCACAGTAATGTTAGACAATGTTAGACCACATGCCAATATACAGTTTACAGTTATGTAATACCACAGGTCCTTACACAGTTCACATACAGGTCAGACCACAGGTCCTTACACAGTTCACAGTAATGTCAGATCATTGTACACTATACAGTTCACAGTAATGTCAGACCATTGGACACTATACAGTTTACAGTAATGTCAGATCATTGGACGCTATACAGTTCACAGTAATGTCAGACCATTGGACACTATACAGTTCACAGTAATATCAGATCACTGGACACAATACAGTTTACAGTAATGTCAGATCATTGGACACTATACAGTTCACAGTAACGTTAGACAAGAGGACAATAAACAGTTCACAACAATGTTAGATCATAGGCCCTTGTAGAGTTCAAAACAATGTCAGATCATAAGCCGATATACAGCTGCCTGAAATGGTAGACCACAGGATCACACACAGGTCCATATATTACAAGAATTAGGTGTAAAATTTTAACCAAAAATACTCTGATGAGTAAACCAGTACATATAAAAACTGCTCACGCCCCATCTGCATTAAAGTTAGAATATTTATTGTAACTAATTATGAATCAACCAACCACTATATTTATCTTTTTTAAACCAAAGTAAATTAAAGTCCAAATTACTTACTGTGAGGCCTAATAAAATCAGCATTACAAGTGGATATCCCAAGTTTCTCCTGAATCTTGATACTCGCATTCTTTTCTCTGCAAATACAGATGTTATTCAAAATGAATTCATCTACTGACAAGTTCCTCGTTAACCCTGACACTCACATTCTTTTTTCTGCAAATACTGATGTTTATCATCACTGAATTCATGTACTAACAAGTTGCTCCTAAACCTTGACACCTGCATCATTTTCTCTGCAAATAAAGATGTTTATCAATTCTGAATTCATGTACTGACAATATCCTTTGATACCATCACACTTCCATTCCTTTTCCTCCTAACAAAAATGTTTATTAACACTGAATTCATGTACTGACAAATTTCTTGACACCTGCATCATTTTGTCTCCAAATAAAGATGAAGACATGAAATGACATTCGCAAATCAGAGTAGATTAGTCTTATTTGATGTCATTGTGATAACCTGGTTTGATGTGTGTGATGACCTGGTCTAATGACAGTATGAAGACCTGGTTTCATGTCATTATGATAATCTGGTTTGATTTTAGTGTGATGACCTGGTTTGATGCAAGTATGACGATTTGGTTTGATGTCAGTATGACGATCTGGTTTGATGTCACTATGTACATCAAAATTTGCATAAAATATGCAGTGATTTAATGTGATTATCTGAGATGAAAGGATTACTATATTTTAAAAGTACATATTCTGCCATGTACATAAGATGCTTTTGCTGGGAAAGTACAGATCCAAAATGATGGGCAAAAATTTATAATTTTCTTTCACTTGTTCTTAAAGAAATTTCTAATTTAACATTTGCAACAAAGATCTTCTGTAATGATGTGTATGTAAAATAAAACATAAAGACAAAATACAAAACTCAGTGCAATGGCAGAGTGAGAGGGTGAACGAGAGAAATTGAGATGACTGTGATATCTCAGGAGAATGTATCTCATTACAGTCCTATAAACTCATGTCAACAAGCTGTCTATGTTGACAAAAATGCAATGTTATGGGCCCAGGGTCTATTGTTACTACCAAATTTTTCATGCTAATGTTGATGTTGAGATAAAAAATAAATGTATATGTTGACAGAAGCCCAAGGTCCCAAACTGAACAAATCCTTTGTTTTATAATTGTTTATGTCAACAAGCTGTCAGTTCTGACCCATAATTTGTTCAACAATTATTTGATGTTGCCACCACAATAATAAACAGGCATTTGTTTGGTCCTCCTCATGGCAAATTCAATAACATATGCACCCTTCATCAAAGAAAGCCAGCCAGAATCTTCAATAAAAACAATGCACATTTCATCAAAGGAAGTCAGCACCAAACTTGAATCAAAGCAATGGAATCTGATCATCTGTTGCATTTTCCTAAGTAATTGGAACATCTTTATTGTGCCATGAAAGTTTCTTTCTGGCAGGGAAAAAGTAACTTTATGCTAACAATGGCTACCAAATCGCATGATAAATTAAAAATTAAATTAACAATCTTTTGAAACTAGATACCTGGTCATCAAGTTAACTGAAGGTGGGACATCTTGCAAAGATGTCTTTGAAAATGTTTATTTTGTTCACAGGTTTTCATTTCCCTATGAATAGTATCATCCCCTTGGTAGCTTCAACAAGACAACAGCTGCCTCAGGCAGACCAAAATCTAGGCCAATATAAGTGCACATACTTCTTGTATATAAATAATAAACATACATCCACTGACTACTGGTGACAATGAAATATCATAGTGAACTGTTTAGGAACAAGTTTGTTGACAATGGGATATAGAACAATGAGGGCTACCATTTTTTTAATATATGTGTTATTTGTATTTTCTAAATGCGATGTGATTGATACATGAATTTTCTAAATGAGATGTGATTGATACATGAATTTTCTAAATGAGATGTGACCGATACATGAATTTTCTAAATGAGATGTGATTGATACATGAATTTTCTAAATGTGATGTGATTGATACATGAATTTTCTAAATGAGATGTGATTGATACATGAATTTTCTAAAAGCGATGTGATTGATACATGAATTTTCTAACATGTGACCTATAGTTGAAGTCATTAATTTTTCATATACATGTACATTACTTTATGCGTTATGGAGTGTACTACACAAATGCAAGTTGCCACTATACAAATGTATTTCAGACTAGTGTTGTCTTCACTTGATCACAGTTTCCATTGTTTGTTTTCTTTCAGTGTAAATCCTACTTACTACTGACAGGTCAGATCTTACAAATTTTTAAATTCTACGGAATTTTTTTAGCCCCCTCTTATCTTGACATTCGCTCATGTCAACAATATTACCTTGGTCCAGAGAATGTAGCAATAAATGGCTAGTACTGTTAATAGATACCACTTGGGTCATAATTAAATATGTCATTCAGTAAAGAATAATCCACAAGGAATGCATGGGGAGTTAACTCTTCTCACCTAATTCCTTCTTGTCTTGTTGCAACTCCTCCAATTTTTCCTGAACATAATCTGGTTCAGTGGGGACACCTGAAATACCAGAGGTGCCTGAAATGTATGAAGTAAAATACATAACTTGTATCTGGCACAGTATTAAATAACATACATAACTTGTATAACATACATAACTTGTATCTGGCACAGTATGAAATAAAACACATAATTTGTATCTGGCCTAGTATGAAATAAAACACATAACTTGTATCTGGCACAGTATGAAATAAAATGCAACTTGTATCTGGTACAGTATGAAATAAAATACATAACTTGTATCTGGTACAGTATGAAATAAAATACATAACTTGTATCTGGCACAGTACTTTCACCAAAAGTCATTTCCAGGGAGAATGAAGTCAAGAATGGCCAATGAGAGACAATCAAGTTACAGTAAAAAGAAAAGCACCACTATTCACAAAGTTTGGTTGAGGTAAGTCATGTGGATCTAATATCGTCATGCAGAAACAATTTTATTTTTTCAGCCACAGTGACTTTAACCACTGATCTTTGCATTCAAAAATCAAAAGGGTTCTTCATTACCCAAAGTTCAGGCCATCCAGCGATTTTGGTAACAACAGTTGGTTATTGTTCAGAAACCATTCTTCCTCTGAGTCACAGTGATCTTGTTTTTTTGGGAATTTTTGAAAGTGAAATAAGATTATTCCTTACCCAAAATGCAAGCCATCCACAATGAGTGGTAGTTGTACATGGTGGAGAACTAGAGCTATTATGTGGAAACCATTGTTCTGCTTTCAGCCACTGTGACCAATGAATTCCAAATCAATAGGCTTCTTCTTTCTCCCCAGTGCAAGCCATTCCCAGGTGTAGTAACTAAAGGTGGTAAAGAACTTGATTTATTGCTCGGAAACCTATCTTCTTCCTCCAGTCAGAGTGACTTTGACCACTAAGCTTCTAAGCCCAAAATTAACGGGTTCTTCCTTACCAAGCATGAACAATCCATACTATTTGGAAATTGTAACTGCTGGACAACTCATGTTATTGTACTTTTTAAAAATATTAGTAACAGAAGGATGGATGGTTTTTGTTGGTTTTAGCTGCTATTACATTACTATCTATATCATGCCAAGGAAATGGAAGCTAAATGCCTTTCCATAGCTGCCAACCCCAGACTACAAAAATGCCAAAAATACTGATTTTCAGGAAGAAATACTGATATTTAAAATTTTACTGCATATATAACTATTTACAACATCTACATCCGTCACTAAAGTAGGTCAGCAAGTTACTTAATTATTTAATGTCAAAGATGCACGTGTTGCACTCTTGCACCTTCTTAGTAAGTCATCAGACACAGGATGTTTATATAAGCCTTCTCCACACCTTGTCTTTTCAATCATTATTGATTCCAATGTACCATCTTTCATGGATGATCTGAATTGTGTGCGATTTTTATTTTTACTGAACTAAAAATGATTTCACAATCAGCATTAGAGTGTGGTAAAGAAGTCCTAACATAAAATAACTCAGACGATCGTAAAGAAAGTCTCCACATGAATTCTTCATCTGAGACATCAGAATCTACACTCCATCAACACTATCGCAGAAGAGTATTGTTTCAGTCAGGGAGCTGATCTGGTAGGAGGCAAACTGTGCTCTAAGCTTGTCCTGAGCATCAGAAGAAGATTCACCATCTTTTTTCAGCAGTAACATGGAAAATTTCTTGAGAAAGAACCGGATATCTGCAAAAGAGACCTCTAACCTTGAGCAAATATTTGCAACTTGGGCATGTGTCAGAACCTCATCCTTTAAGGGGAATTTCTTCTGCATATAGTGCAAGCATTGATGAAATACCTCTTCACAGCACTGAAAAACATCTCTCGATCCCTGGTGCTTAAGGCTTCCAAAGTTTTTATACAAAGTATCATTGACCTCCTCAGACAGGAAAGTTGAGTTTATGCAAGTTTTTGGTTGAACAGTGTATCAAAACAATACAGCACAGAAAGAAATGTAGAGCAAAAATACTAATTTCGTGCAAGGGGGGAGAAAAAAAACCAACCTGCAAATGTTCTGGCAATCAAAAATAAACTTGTCACAATTCACAGTTAAAATAAGAATGTAGGTCTAAAACTACACACCTTTCAGTCTTTTCACAAGGTAGTTATGATTGTCTGTTGCCAGCTCATTAATGATAGCCACTGTTTTCGTTCTAGCACATGAGTAATCTTTGGCGATGTTGCTGTCTGGAAAAAGTGTGCGAAATAAATCGGCAGCATCACTAGCAACTGAAAGAGGAAGGTTCCTTTCTATAAGAAATTTAATAAAAAGAACTTCCAATCTAATTACGTCAAGGTTCTCTCTGGTATGTATAAACTTCAGTTCAGGCTGTGTTGCTGATGATGAAACAGCAAGCTGATGTTTATTAGCTTTTTCATGCTGTTTTATGTCATGCGCACCTCCATGCCCAATAGTGAAATCACAATTGCACAATTTGCAAAATGCAAAGTTTTCTCCTTTACGAAATGGTTTCACAAATTTAACGACGACGGCATAGTTGTCCTTCCAAATCTGTTTTCTTTTCTTTGCTGGAGAAAATTCTGAATCTTTTGCTTTTCTTTTCGACATCATGAAGACGAGATACAATGATAGCAGCAGACGCTCTACACAATCCAATTTGGCGGAGGATGGCAGTTAAAATTTGGTATCGCAGCCTCGATTTTGAATGGACCAATCATATTTTATACATGCAACACATTTACTTTAAGAATGGAACTGGGTCCTGGTCAAAACGGAAATTTGCAAGGAATTTAAAAAAAATTTTTTTTCATTGAAAAACGGATTTTTAACAAAAAAAAAAATTAAACCCGTATTTGGGTCCAAAATATGGGACAAATACGGAAATAACGGGAGATTTGTCAGCTATGCCTTTCCCAAGGGCAGACCTGACCTAGCCTGTGGGTACTGAGCCCACAACCACTGGACCATAAGTCTGATGCTCCACCAACTAAATGACAGAAGTTCGATGGACAAAATCATCACATAATTTTTTTATAATCACACCTGAAAGAACTTACCATATATTACATTAGTTGATGTGTATTGCATTTTTGCAAATTACCATATTTACTGTATATGCTGGGACACCATAAATTAATTTTTAAAGTAATTTTTGTGTGCACTGTCTGTTCTGGGACACATCGTTTTTTTCGAGTCATAAGTTGTGGGACACCTTTTAAATCATTTGAAAATTACATGTCAGAAAATGAACTCCAACTGAAATTTTATTTTAAAAAATATGAAACTTTGTACATGAGAAAATAATCTTAATCCACTGCAGCATCATCTCATTAACACAACTCTTCTCCTGCACATGTACGATCCATTCTTTCTGTGCATGAATATTTTTTTTTAACCTCTTGCATGCAGTGAACAATTATCATTATTTGTTAATATACACTGATATTGCTTATTATTAATATACACTGATATTACTTATTATACAACCTGTGTATGATTATGATAATATATGATTAAGGTGGATCAAACTAAAACCATAACAAGGTCTCTATAGTAATAACAAACTCTGCCAGTCAGATATCAGATTACCCCATTAATGTATGTAGGTCTGCCAATCAGATATCAGATTAATGTATGTAGATCAGCTTGTAGTCAAATTCAGCCAACATCTTGATAACATAAAACTACTGAACAAGTTTGGTCAAAATCTCATTAGAAATACTGTAAACTGATTGCAGACAGGCTCAACCAATGATCTGCAAGGTCACATAAAACAATCTGCATGAATATCATTTATAATCATGCTTGATGATAGACAATCTAGACAATGGCAAAATAAAATCTCCATTATCAAATGTAAGACCTCATATTCATAACCAATAGCCTCGGTCAAAATATAAATAATGCTATCTTGACGATATCAGCCTATTTACTAAGTCTGATTAAACTCAGTACAGACTTTCATGTGGTAAGAAGCTCAGCCAATCACATGCAAGATCACCTCATTAATATGCACAGACCTTGAGAAGATGTTGTTTAACAGGAAATGATGACCAATGCAAGGTCATTCCAAACATTTGGTGAACCAGGAAATGACGACTCATTCCATACTCTTGGTGAACCTGGAAAACTAAAAATTTTTGCAAACAAATATCTACTTACCTCCATTACTGTAAGATAAATGTTTTAATTTGCGTAGCATGTCTTGTTCTGACAGGTCTATAACCTGATATTCCATCTCCATATCTCGTAAAAACTGAAATACATAAAAAACTTAAATTTTAAATTCAGGAAATCCTTCTCAGTTAAATAAATCTGCAGTAAACAGACCATTAATAATAATACATTACTTTGCATGAATATTGTTACAAACTTTATAATACATTATTTGGTATAAATATTATTACAAAATTAATAATATATTACTTTGTGTGAATGTTGTTACAAAATTAATAAAAATACATTACTTGTATGAATATTGTTACAATAATAGCAATACATTACTTTGTATCAATATTGTTACAAAATCAATAACAATACATTATTTGGTATGAATATTCTTACAAAATTAGTATTACTATGTAATATGAACATTGTTACAAATTAATAATAATACAATTTTGTATGAATATTGCTACAAAATTAATAATACATTACTTTGCATGAATATTGGTACAAAATTATTAATAATACAGTACTCTGTATGAATATTGTTACAAAATTTGTTTATCTGGGTTCTGTATGTCTTGTCTCTTTTTACTCTGAGATAAATATCATTAATGAGTGTCTGGATAAGCATATGGTATGAATGACTACAGTATTATAGCTTGGTGTGACTACAGTATTATAGCTTGGTGTGAATGACTGCACAGTGTTATAGCTTGGTGTGAATGACTGTACAGTATTATAGCTTGCTGTGAATGACTGTACAGTATTATAGCTTGGTGTGAATGACTGTACAGTATTATAGCTTGGTGTGAATGACTGTACAGTATTATAGCTTGCTGTGAATGACTGCACAGTGTTATAGCTTGGTATGAATGACTGTACAGTATTATAGCTTGGTATAAATGGCTGTACATTATTATAGATTGGTGTGAATGACTGCACAGTATTACAGCTTGGTGTGAATGACTGTGCACTATTACAGCTTGGTGTGAATAACTGTACAGTATTATAGCTTGGTGTGAATGACTGTACAGTTTTATAGCTTGGAATAAATGACTAAGTATTATAGCTTGGTGTGAATGACTGCACAGTATTAAAGCTTGCTGTGAATGACTGCAGTGTTATAGCTTGGTATGAATGACTGTACAGTATTATAGCTTGGTATGAATGACTGTACAGTATTTAGCTTGCTGTGAATGACTGCACAGTGTTATAGCTTGGTATGAATGACTGTACAGTATTATAGCTTGGTATGAATGGCTGTACATTATTATAGCTTGGTGTGAATGACTGCGCAGTATTACGGCTTGGTGTGAATAACTGTACAGTATTATAGCTTGGTGTGAATGATTGTACAGTATTATAGCTTGGAATAAATGACTGTACAGTATTATAGCTTGGTATGAATGACTGCACAGCATTATGGGGTACAAGTTAAACTGTGAAGGTCCCATAAAAAACATAACAAGAAAGTGACTACACATTATTATAAGATAAAAGTTACACCGTGAAGATCCCATCAATCAGGATCACAACAAAGTGACTACAAAGTATTATGGGGTACAAATTAAACAGTGAAGATCCCATAAAACAGGATCACAAGAAAGTGACTACACAGTATTATAAGATACATGTTACACTGTGAAGATCCCATAAAAATGGATCACAACAAAGTGACTACACAGTAACACTGAGCTTGACCATCAAGACAGATTGACTATCTCACATAGTGATGTTAGCTTAATTTTTGTTTATAAATTAATTTACAAACTTTTATGCAGTTAGGAAATATCTCCTAATGCAAATCAGTGTGCATGCAACTTCTTGTAAATATAACTATTCATTACAATGTATCAGCCTGAAGGTTCTGAAAGAATTACTTCCTGCTAAGCAACATTTATGTGAAATTTGAAGTTCGGGTCTGAAGGTTCTCTATAGAAGGGAAGTATTCCAGCAGTGGCTGAGTGTGATCCAAGTTGAGGTAATTCTCCAAATGAACCTGTGCATGCTATGCATGATCCAAGTTGAGGTAACTCTCCAACTGGACCTGTGCATGCTATGCATGATCCAAGTTGAGGCAACTCTCCAAACCAACCTGTGCATGCTATGCATGATCCAAGTTGAGGTAACTCTCCAAACCAACCTGTGCATGCTATGCATGATCCAAGTTGAGGCAACTCTCCAAACCAACCTGTGTATGCTATGCACGATCCAAGTTGAGGCAACTCTCCAACCGGACCTGTGCATGCTATGCATGATCCAAGTTGAGGTAACTCTCCAAACCGGACCTGTGCATGCTATGCATGATCCAAACTCTCCAAACCAACCTGTGCATGCTATGCATGATCCAAGTTGAGGTAACTCTCCAACTGGTCCTGTGCATGCTATGCATGATCCAAGTTGAGGCAACTCTCCAAATCAACCTGTGCATGCTATGCATGATCCAAGTTGAGGCAACTCTCCAAATCAACCTGTGCATGCTATGCATGATCCAAGTTGAGGCAACTCTCCAAACCAACCTGTGCATACTATGCATGATCCAAGTTGAGGCAACTCTCCAAATCAACCTGTGCATGCTATGCATGATCAAAGTTAAGGTAACTCTCCAAACTGGACCTGTGCATGCTATGCATGATCCAAGTTGAAGCAACTCTCCAACCAGACCTGTGCATGCTATGCATGATCCAAGTTGAGGTAACTCTCCAAACCGGACCTGTGCATGCTATGCATGATCCAAGTTGAGGCAACTCTCCAAATCAACCTGTGCATGCTATGCATGATCCAAGTTGAGGCAACTCTCCAAACCAACCTGTGCATGCTATGCATGATCCAAGTTGAGGCAACTCTCCAAACCAACCTGTGCATGCTATGCATGATCCAAGTTGAGGCAACTCTCCAAATCAACCTGTGCATGCTATGCATGATCAAAGTTAAGGTAGCTCTCCAACCGGACCTGTGCATGCTATGCATGATCCAAGTTGAGGTAACTCTCCAAACTGGATCTGTGCATGCTATGCATGATCCAAGTTGAAGCAACTCTCCAACCGGACCTGTGCATGCTATGCATGATCCAAGTTGAGGTAACTCTCCAAACCGGACCTGTGCATGCTATGCATGATCCAAGTTGAGGCAACTCTCCAAATCAACCTGTGCATGCTATGCATGATCCAAGTTGAGGCAACTCTCCAAACCAACCTGTACATGCTATGCATGATCCAAGTTGAGGCAACTCTCCAAACCAACCTGTGCATGCTATGCATGATCCAAGTTGAGGTAACTCTCCAAATCAACCTGTGCATGCTATGCATGATCAAAGTTAAGGTAGCTCTCCAACCGGACCTGTGCATGCTATGCATGATCCAAGTTGAGGTAACTCTCCAAACTGGACCTGTGCATGCTATGCATGATCCAAGTTGAAGCAACTCTCCAACCGGACCTGTGCATGCTATGCATGATCCAAGTTGAGGCAACTCTCCAAACCAGACCTGTGCATGCTATGCATGATCCAAGTTGAGGTAACTCTCCAACCAGACCTGTGCATGCTATGCATGATCAAAGTTGAGGTAACTCTCCAAACTGGACCTGTGCATGCTATGCATGATCCAAGTTGAAGCAACTCTCCAACCGGACCTGTGCATGCTATGCATGATCCAAGTTGAGGTAACTCTCCAAACTGGACCTGTGCATGCTATGCATGATCCAAGTTGAGGTAACTCTCCAAACTGGACCTGTGCATGCTATGCATGATCCAAGTCGAGGTAAGCCTCCTACTTCATCTGTGCATGTTATGCATGATCCAAGTTGAAGCAACTCTCCAACCGGACCTGTGCATGCTATGCATAATCCAAGTTGAGGTAACTCCAACCAGACCTGTGCATGTTATGCATGATCCAAATTGAGGCAACTCTCTAAACCAATCTGTGCATGCTATGCATGATCCAAGTTGAGGCAACTCTCCAACCTGATCTGTGTATGCTACGCATAATCTGAGTTGAAATTTGCAGCACTTGAGTTGGATGGAAATAATTTTAATATATAACATGAATGATTTTTGTACCTCTGATTGTATTATTTACTATCAGCTGTAAAACTTCCCTGTAGCGCTGTTTGTATTATTTGGTGTCAGCTGTAAAACTTCCTTATAGCTGTGCTTATATCATTTAATATTAGTTGTAGCACTTCCCTGTTGCTGTGTTTGTATTATTTGCAATCAGCTATACAACTTCCCTCAAGCTGTCTTGGTATTTCTTGTGATCAGCTGTACAACTTTCCTGAAGCTGTGTTGGTATTATCTGTTCTCAATTATAAACTTCTCTGCTGCAGTGTTGATATTATTTCCTACCAGCTATAAAACTTGCCTGTACTGGTGTTTATATTATTTGATAGTATTTTTTGATAGTAGCTGTAAAACTTCATTGTGCTGAACATCAATTTAAATTGCCAAGGAATGTATATTCATACAATGTAAATTGCCAAGGAATGTATTTTTATAATGACAAGGAATATATTTTCATACAATGTCAACTGCCAAGGAATGTATTTTCATACAATGTAAATTGCCAAAGAAAGTATTTTCATAAAATGTGTATTGCCAAGGAATATATTTTCATACTGTGTATATTGCCAAGGAATGTATTTTCATACAATGTAAATTGCCAAGGAATGTATTTTCATACAATGTAAATTGCCAAGGAATGTATTTTCATACAGTGTATACTGCCAAGTAATGTATTTTCATACAGTGTATACTGCCAAGGTATGTAGTTTCAAACACTGTATATTTCCAGGGAATGTATTTTCATACAATGTATGTATCTAGACCTCATGGCCAGGCATGATATCAGATGTTCTGTTACCCATTCTGTAAACTGTCTGATCTTGTTGAGTGGATGCATGATACAAAGCATATAAAATTCAGCAAGCTTTTATTTGAATTTGTATACCGATCATATAAATTTGTGGGGCAGCGCAGGCCTAGCATGATTATGTAAATCTGTGTGGGATATCATAGGCTAGTATGATCAGTTGAATTTGTGTGGGATATCATAGGCCTAGCAGGAAAAAAATAAGTTTAAGTTTCACTTAGTACAATCCTGGCGAGCTCCTAATCGATATTTTTTGGCTAAGTTAGGATACTAATTGAAGAGCAATAAAAAATTAAATTACATGCATATCTTTAAATGGTGGCTGAGCTGTACACAAAGTGGAATGACATATTCATGAAGTCTTAGATCAATGACACACACTATACTTTAAAAAAATACCTAAACTGTACACACATAGTGGAATGACATATCAATGAAGTCTGCATCAATGACATTCACAATATTCATAACACAAATACCTTATGTACACAAGACTGAACTGCACAAAAAATGGAATGACATATTCATTAAGTATGGATTAATGACACATACAATACTTTGAACACAAATACCTGAACTGTACACAAGGTGGAACTGTACACAAGGTAGAATGACATATTCATTAAGTCTGGATTAATGACACATACAATACTTTAAACACAAATACCTGAACTGTACACAAGGTGGAACTGTACAAAAGGTGGAATGACATATTTTGTTAAGTCTGGATCAATGATACATAATACTTTTAACACAAACACCTGAACTGTACACAAGGTGGAAAGACATCCATGAAGTCTGGATCAATGACACACACAATACTTTTACCTGAACTGTATAGAAGGTGGAATGACATATTCATGAAGTCTGGATGATGTACACACACAATAAAAAGGCCTTAACTGTTAAGTTAAAAGGAGTAATTTCTTGTAAGTACTAATTAACTGACCTTAGGTTTGACCACCAGCTGTCCCATGACAGTAAACATTCTGCCAAATCCAAGTGGAGTACACACTGAAATCATTGAGAAAATAGTTATAGAATTTCTTCTCAAACAATCCCAGGGATCTACCTTTAATAATAATAATAATAATAATTATTATTATTATGCTACATTATGCTGAAAATATAAAATCAGATCTTACTTATGCGAGATGGCTCTTTTTTAGGTTGAAATTTTGGAAGAATCACGTTATTTCTATTTTGGGATAAGGCCTATAGTTGGACCCATTACTGGCCTACAAATGGACCCATTACTGGTCTACAGATGGATTCATTACTGGCCTACAAATGGACCCATTACTGGTCTACAGATGGATTCATTACTGGCCTACAAATGGACCCATTACTGCTCTACAGATAGATCCATTACTGGCCTATATTTAGACCCATTACTGGCCTACAGTTAGACCATTACTGGTCTACAGTTGGACCCATTACTGGATTACAGTTGGATCCAATAATGGCCTAGGAAATTCCAGGGATGATGCAAGTTATTTTGACTTCCAAAAACATGAATACTAAATTCTAACACTCTAGTAAACGTATGAGGTTTCAAAAGCTCTGTATGTGTGTGTGATTTAGATTTTTAATGTAACTTTAACAATTTTAGATATATTGCTACAATGTCTGCAGTGTGTCAATGATGTCTAACACCATGGCATCATGCTGCAGAAATGTACTATTATGTCCCCCCCAGTTACATTATCCTGACACCAGGACTAAGACACTGGTAAATGTAATCAGACTTCTGATACTAAATTCAAAGACACCTTAAATGTAATAAGGTTTTTGATACAAAAGATACCTTTAAATGTAATAAGGTTTCTGATACTAAATTCAAAGACACCTTAAATGTAATAAGGTTTTTGATACAAAAGATACCTTTAAATGTAATAAGGTTTCTGATACTAAATTCTAAGACACCTTTAAATGTAATAAGGTTTATGATACTAAATTCTCAGACACCTTTAAATGTAATAAGGTTTCTGATTAGCTGAATGTAAAAATCTGTAGTGGTAAAATACAAGATATTCAGTAGGAAATTTTGATGTTTCTGTGACATATTTCTCAATATGGTGAATATAGATTGAGAAATCAACTTGTGAAAAAAATATACTGCTTTGAAAATTCTCACCTAAAATAAGGTTAGGAAAATGTGCACTACCTCACAAATCCAGATTTCCCAAGCTAAAAAGATCGTAACCATAATTTTTGACTTGTTTCAGTACAACAAGCAAGAGTGATTTCAAATTGGATACTGGGACTAGCACCTAATCCTATCTGCAGTGCGTGTGTGTGTATGTGTGTTTTGTTACGAGTCTATGCTCTTGAAATAAGTAACAGAAAAGAGTGAAGTCAACAAACTTTGTAAAATTTAACAAATAATTTATTTCCCTAGAATACAAGGTGAAAAATTAAGAAAAAAGAACTTAACGGTTTTACGAATTAAATCCACAAATAATCCAAGAATTAAAAATAGAAGTCCTAGTAATAAAAAGTCCTGAATGAAACTGAGTTTGAGTCCTGATGAAATCCGAAATTGAAGGCCATGACATCTGTAATATCCTATGAAGTACAGATGTGTCAACAGTCTCTTGTTGAATCACAGAAAATAGTATTTCAGTTTTGAATTCAGTATAAATTCCAATGAATGTCTTTATCCAAGAATTTTGCCAGAGCACTTTTGTATATTCCAGGGAAAATAATCACTTGAATTCAATGATTTGAAGAAAATAAAATTCAAGCCAAACTGGTCACAACATAATACAACTTAACGTGTCAAGTGTTTTAAGCCAAACTGACCCAACATTTACCAAAAAATCAGTTATATGACTAATTAAGATGCAAAACAGATTCCCGGATGAGGGTCAAAAGTTCATTCTTCTGGAAAAAATAGAAGTTTGTTACAAATTGATATATGCTTAATATCACATAATCAGGTATGACCTTGACTCAACTTAATAATTCTTACTTTGAGAAAGATTTTTAAAAAAAATTTAAAAAGTTGTTTACCAAAACTGTCACTGATTTTGAAACAAGGTCAGCAACTAGATACACTGTTTCTGTTATTAGTTGTTTATATCAATAAAAATTTAAAAAAAAAAATCAAACAAAAAAAATCAGTCAGGTCAAACAGAACTGAACTCAATTCTGGACAAGGTCAAGTCCAGTAGACAATGTTAAATTACAATAGCATGTAATGGAATAAAAAAAAAAATTAAAACAAACAAACAAACAATTAAATTAAATATGCATTGCAGTGTGTGTGTGTGTGATTTGGATTTTTAATGTAACTTTAATGATTTTCCAGACATATAACTATGATGTCTGCAGTGGGGCAGTTTTAGCGCGGTCTAGCACTGAGGAATCATGCCAAAGACATGTAGCATCATGTCCCACCAAGTCACATTATCCTGACACCAGGCTGACCTGTCATAACACTAACCTCTTAATGCTGAGCATCAAGTGAGGCAGCTGCAAGTACCATTTTTGTAAGTCTTTGGTACGACTCGGTCAGGGTTTGAACCTGCGACTTCCCATATTTGAGGCTGACACTCTAATCACTTAGGCCACTGGAGCAGTCATCTACAGTAATTAACTGCTGCAGTGGAATTGTGCATTCTTCCATTGCTTACTTCTTCAAATACGTTACCTGATCATAATAAATTAGGAGAATAAATAACGGATAAATGGTGCTACATCCTATTATCCCAGACTGAGTTGTTCCTGACTGTAGTCTCCCAAGGATCCAGGAAGACAGCCTGAGATGACAAATCATCCATACCTTCTTTGAGTGGTAAGAACAAATGAGATTTCCTTCTTCTGATCAGTTCAGTATCCTACCGGTACTACTTCAATGACATGGTGAGGTTGTGCAAAGGAAGGATCCAAGGAAAACAGTAGATTTTAGACAATGGACTGATTTCCCAATATCAGGGGCCTGTTCTTAACACAAGCAAAGCCGTCATGACAGTAACTGAACCATCATGGTGGATAGTTCACCTCAAATAATAAGGTATGGATTCCTTGGATTCTGCAATCTGTGGCTAGAGCGACAAGAAAGTTAATCTTGTATGAAAGGTGAGCCCGACTAAAAGGTAGTACCAGAAGTGTGTACACTGTGTCTGTGAAAGCAAACCTAAGGAAGACCGGAAGTGGTATGCTGTGTCCTTGAAAGCAAATCTAAGGAAGACCTGAAGTGGTACATTGTGTCCCCTGAAGCAAACCTATGGAAGACCTTAAGTGGTACACTGTGTCCCTGAAAGAAAACCCAGGGAAGACCTGAAGTGGTACACTGCATCCCTGAATGCAAATCTATGAAAGACCTGAAGTGGTACACTGTGTCCCTGGAAGAAAACCTGAAGTGGTACACTGTCCCTGAATGCATACCTATGGAAGACCTGAAGTGGTACACTGTGTCCCTGAATGCAAACTTAAGGAATACCTATGAACTGAAATATAATTATATATTTCTTGGAGGTCATTGCTGACTGCAACATCTACCTCCTATATGGCACTGAGGACTAATCTCAGCATCTACATTTCAAACATGGGTTTCCTTATACATTGGATGAGACAACTTATACTGATGATTGGTTGTTGCTTGCCACTGTGAGAGAACTTATATCTGTGATTGGTCAGAGCTTGCTGCTGTAAGAGAGATTATACTTGTGACTGGTTGGAGCTTGCCAAAGACCACACAACTAGGAAATATTTGGAGTAAAATCCTGATGAGTATGCACTGTGCATGATCTCTATGCCCTTTTGGTAAGAAGTTTTTTCCTGCTGCAAATATCAATTCTTTACAGGTCTTTGGAGCCATGTGTAGTGAGGGATCCTCAACAGTAAGGTAGCAGCAAGTAGGGTTGAGGAACATGATACTGATAAAATATGAAGTTACACAATATAGTGGTCTAGGCTGACTGCAAAATCTCCTTTCTAAATGATCTCAAAGTTTGAATTCTGTGTCTCCATTCTGAACTTGGATGACCAAATGTTATGAAACTTAGATCTATGACTGACTATTGTTTGCTATTGACACTGGGAACCTGGAAAAGTCTGAAGAAAAATTCTGGAGCAAAATCTTATTAGTTTGCATTATGAAGGATCTCTACTGAACTTCTTGCGTTTATTTCTTGCAGCAGAATGTCAGCTCTGCACAGATGTCTGAGAACATTCTGTAGTGAGGCAAACCTTTATTTGTGGGCTATGGTTGAGGAACATGATTGTTAAAGAATAAAATGACAAAGTACTGGATATGACTCATCAATTAAGATAAATGTTACAATGACAAAGGTAATAAGAAGATGCCCATCTGTTTACTGTGGGAATGAAGTGCAAGATTTCATCTCGGATGATGACTAAGCAGGATTCAGTAAGAAAACTTGTGAAGTATACTTCCATGTGGTTAGACAACTCCAAAGGTTTGCTTGAACTAATGAAAATTCACATAGTGGAATGTACCCGCAAGGCTTCTTGTTAGTGTGCTTACCAGGCAACCATAAAAAAGTAGCTACTGGAAACTGATAAGATTTCATACCAATGTCTATCATGGGGAAACTCCCAACTGATTAACATTTGTGCACATGCCAACAGACAGCTTGGGAGGACTGTGAGGCAGTGAATGTTCGTCTAATGTATTAATGTATTTTAAGAACAGTTCTGCTATTTCTCAAGAAAGGTTGCAATAACAGGGATGGGAGTAACAGATGTGTATCTGAGTAACCGAGGACATTAATGGTGGTTTATTATCACCGATATCTATTACACGGATGCATTGCCAGTAAAACTTAATTTGCAATGCTAAAACCACCTCAAATCCTTTGATACAAGACTATTGCTGAAGGAAACATGATGAAGTCTGCCAACAGCAGAACAGTAATAATTATGGTACTTTCTGAATGTTTTGTGAATGTCAGAAATATTATTATTTCACTTGGGAGCCCTCCCCCCAACCCCAACCCCCCAGCAGTATAAAAAATTTGGTCTTGCCAGACAATAGCACATACAATAATATGGTCTACCCATGAAGTAAAAAAGCAAATATTTATATCATTATGCGACTGACCTTGTGTGCATTAGAGTCATGGCTTTATGTTCACTTTCCAAGAGAAATGACATTTACTAATCTCTCATTACCCGCTACTACATAATCATTGGGCAGTCCTGGCTTTATTAGCAAAGAGAATTTGCAGTAAAAACAATCTCTTCACAGACTGTATCAAGGGATATGTTTTGATCCCATCCCTTGAGCAAGTGTAGGCAGTGATTATGACATGAAAAATGACATCAGGCTTATAACAACGAACTGATCTTAACCACTTTTTCTAGCCTAACTGACAAGTCACATGTTGCACTAACAGACAAACATTTGTCATAAGGTTTGAATTGATATTCTTTGTATTCATTATAAAATTTAAGTTACCTCTGTCAACACCCATGCCACAAAATTTGGAGTGCCTTGATTTAATTACATTTTTTCTTTCAGTTGCATAGCAATGAAAGCCAAACTACATGTGGTGACCCAAGCTATTTAGACAAAAGGAACAACTGTGGCAAATCAAGCTAGTCATGAGTAACAACAGTGGTGACTCAAGCTAGTTAGTCATGAGTAACAACTGTGGTGACTCAAGCTAGTTAGTCATGAGTAACAACAGTGGTGACTCAAGCTAGTTAGCAGTGCTAAAAAAAAGACTGCCCAATGCCTGGGACCCTTAAAATTTCAGATCAGGGCATGTCGCTTAAAAAAAATTACTTTGCCCGAGAAAGCTTTGATTGTATTGATGAAATGGTGAAATTTATTTTTTGAAGATGCTTGAAGACCAGGAAATTATTCATATTTATCCCCATGTATGCCCCTTACTCTTATGAAGATCTCTACTTATCATACTTTTATTGAAAGCTCTGAACTTTGTGTAGATAGCGAAGCATGTGACCTAACAGCGATGGGCTATCAGATTTTTCTAGCATTGGTTACTATTAACTAGTGCTCACATGGTTTTAGGTTAACATACATGTAAATGTGATTCTTAAATACCATTTTGAACATGTACCAGAAACCAGCGACAACCAATCTAGTGGGTACTGGAACTGTCCCATCAATTTCTGCAACTGATGTAATAATGCGTGACTATATAATATGATTTGCAGCCAGTGTGTATACATGACAAGCTATTAATTGGTTACTTTATTGTTGCAATCTGTAGAGTTTAGGAAAAATGCAGGATGTTTTGTTTGAGGTATTATAAGTAATAAAAAGATCAACTGTGGTTGTGTTGGCTCTTCTGCATGTCTTTTGATTATAAAAATCGGCCAACCTTTGGCGGAGTTGAGATCAGCAAAATTGCTTGGCTAAGTATTTTTTATGGTCTTGTTTAATTGCTATTGTGTTATTCCAGGTGTTTGAAGTTAAAGATGAATGAATAATAATTCAGCTGTCCATGCTCATGCTTATGCTAGTGTAATGAAATACTGGTTAAACAAATTATGCGGCACATATGAACAACGTTAAAAGTGTAAACAGAAACTGAAACTGCATAAATCAAGACACGCTTCCGATGCTAATGAACATAAATACTGTTGATCTACTGATTAAAAAGGGCATTGTTAGAGCAGTTAGACAATGGCTGATATCGGAACTTGGAGAAAAACATTGCATGAAATTTTTCGAGATCCAAATAATCATACAAATCAATTTAATATGATTTTGTTTTAAGTTTGGGCATATGGAAATTGGAGTCAGGCTTGTGGAGTTTGAAGTATTTTTTTTAAGTCACCAGCCCTGGGCCTGAGTCTAGAAAAAAATTTTCTTTGAGCTCTGGTTAGTCAAATGCAACAACCGTGGTGACCCAAGCTAGTTAATCGTAAGTAACAACAGTGGTGACTCTAGCTAGTTAGTCAAATGCAAAATCAGTGGTGACCCAAGCTAGTTAGTCATAAGTAACAGTGGTAACCCAAGCTAGGTAGTCATAAGTAACAATAGTGAGTATCTCCTTATGGACGTGTGTTGTATGCAAACTCAGGAATGCCAAATGCCATAAGCAACTAGCAATATCAGAAGACTACCCATAAAAATCTAAATCTGTATTTTATGCAGAAAATATTACAGTATTTAAGAAGAGATATCATGAATATGCATGTATTACTAATAGATTATAATAGAATTTTGCATCCATAACACTGAACATGTTAAAATAAATAGTAATTACTGTCATCTTTTGCTTAATGCAGATTGTTATACTTTTCTCAATAGGGCCTCAAGGGAGAACAGTCTTTGACTAAAAGAGTCACCCTTTATAAAGAAGTTATTATTATTATTGTAAGTGTGATTATGTTAGGATTCTAAAATAAACATCTCTTTGTTGTTCTTCTTTTCCATCTTCATTTCTCTTTTTTGTTTAAATTTTGTTTTTAAAAATGAACAATGAACACATAATAAAAAATGAAATTATATAAAGAAAACGACAATAATATTAACATTATATTCTGATTTCAATTTCTGCAGAAGTTTAAACAGAAACCAGTCTCCAAATGCGAAGATATAAGACTTCATCTGATTGGCTGATAAAATTAGTAATTATGATAATAAATAGGTCACCAGAACATGACCCCAAAGCAGTCACTGTCAGATCTTCACATAGGACAGTGATGATCTGATTTTAATTAGATTGATCCCTAATCAGACATGTACAGCTGATTCCCCATCCCACTAAGGATCAACAGGTTGTAAAACAAGGAATAGTATCATATTTACAGCTACTGTTAAGCACTCAAAATAACCATATTGATAAATATCATCCTTCTTCACAATGATTATAAAACAATTACTAAGTTAATTCAAATTAATTCAATGTGACCTTAATATTCTTTCATTTGAGAAAATCGTTTAAGTGCCTATGAATAAAGGAGTTCAAGTTTCTTCATATCATAAAATTTATACAACAAAGAAGTTACTATTTAACATTTTAAGAGAAACGTACATGCTTTTGATATTCTTGTTATGTACCTATGGTGAATTTCTGTCTTTTACCAGGGAATTTATTACTTCATTAAGGCCAAAAGACGTTATTTTGCATCATGAAGTCACATCCTTATTCCAGGGCCTGTGACATCACTACAGTTCATAATACACCTGAACAGGTGGTATTACAGACAAGAATAAGGATGCAGCTTTACCAAAATTCCAAGTAATGTTGATGTTTTTTGCATATAAAAATAACGTGTCTGAAGAAAAAAACAAAAACATTTTTGAGACCAGATTTTCTTGTGTCAAAATTTCAGTCATTCCAGAACCAGAGCTTTCATCCAGATTTTAGACTTCTTGCAGCCATGAACATATTTCAAATGGACAGAGCATCCTTGCACATCTGAGGACAAAATGGTAAAACCCACTGGACAAACAAACACAACATTGCATAAATTCACTCATTTGCTTGTGTGCATGCTTATGAGCACATCCAAGAGTTCTTACAAATTTAAGTAAATGCTGATACGAAAGTCTCTCAAAATCAGAAGTGCTTGGATTCAATTGGCAATAACAAGCAACCTGTCTCTTCTACCCTTATCGTAACAAAAAATGAAAATCTCCCAGTCTTAATGAGTTAAACAAATTTATACACTATTTTGAGAATATATTTAGTAGTAATTAAGCAGTTATCTACTAGAACATGTTCTACTAGAAATGATTCTGCATCACTTGAAATGTTACAGAGAAGCAAATGATAACAAATGGATAATCACATCAGCAGTGGAATCTGTCATGTCCCTCAACATAAATGTTGGAACAGCTAAAAATAGAAAGTGGTTTATTATTAGAAGCATGAAATACTCTTAGTAACAGATAGCAAATATTATGTCATAGGTTTTGGGGGATATAATCCATCCATGTTATAAACCTCTCTGATCAAAAACTCACACAGTAGAACAAGGACTCCAAGGAAAGACACACAGGAGTAGAGAAATGGCAAGTATGTGTACCACAAATCTGAAAGTAAAAAAAAGGGGCAAAAATATTTAAGACTGACATTTGTACACACACATTGATTAAAAAATGTTGAAAATCTCCTATTTCTATGCAAAACATCAAATGGGCTACTTACATTCAATTTCACTTGCTAAAATTAGTTTTTGTTCTCTGTGTGTGTGTGTGTGTGTGTGTGTGTGTGTGTGTGTGTGTGCAAAATCTCTACAAATGTTGATTTTTCCCCAGATATCAATGTAGTGCATACAAGGAATACTCTCTGCGACTGTAATTATGGCATCATGTGGTTTTATGGCATCAAAATCTGAAAACAAGGACCCTGGATGTGCTGGAGATCTATGACCCTGGAAGGTGATCGGTTATCCTCGCATGTGATGGATATCAATGACCTTGGAAAGGTGACTGGTTATCATTGCCTGTGATGGATATCAATGACCTTGGAAAGGTGACTGGTTATTATTGCATGTGCTGGACATCAATGACACTGGAAGAGTCACTGGCTACTGTTGCATGTGCTGGATATCAATGACACTGGAAGGGTGACTGGCTAACCTTGCAAGTGCTGGATATCAATGACACTAAAATGGTGACTGGCTACCCTTGCATGTGCCTGATATCAACAACACTGGAAGGATGACTAGCTACACTTGCATCTGATGGATATCAACAACATTGGTCAGGTAAGCCTGTAACACAGGGTGGAACTAGGGTCTGTAGTGGTGTGTGGTAATCATGTTACTGCTGCAGCATTCAACCTACCCATGACTAAACCAAAACCACCCAATAATCCCACCATCTATCACCCTCCATATACTCTTTAAATCACACTGTAAAAACAGCCCCCCCCCCCCAAAGCATATTCCCCTTTGTATTCATAAAAGTATGAAGGATTAATAGAAAATATAACAGTATTTAGTGATCTGAAAAAAAGCCAAGGGTAGGTCATTAGGGGCAGAGGAGGAAGGAGCTGGAGCACAGTAATGATAAACAGTACATGTCACACAGTAATGATAAACAACACATCACTCAGTAATGATAAACAGCACATGTTACACAGTAATGATAAACAGCACATGTCACACAATAACAATAAACAGCACATGTCACACAGCAAATTCAAGATCTGGAAAGTAAAGCAGATTAAGCCAATTTATGTGTGCCACATACTATTGATCCCAAACTGAAATCATTGCATCAGCTGGTGTACTAACATATAGTGGATACAAAGTGAATTCTACATACAGCAATCCACAAATTTTTAAGGTCAAATACAGCGAAAATCTTCAAAAAATGTGTATTGCTTTTTGTGAATTAAAACTTCACTACTCTAGTGCAATTTACTCCCACCAGTATTTCTGAAATTTAGTGCTGAAATTAGTGACGAGTTAGACTGTCCAAAATTAATGAATGGATTACCTCCCTTGATTCATTCAATAAGGTGTTACGTGTGATTCACTCAATAAGGTGTTACGTTATGTTTCATGGCAAACACTTTTTACTGGAGACATGTATTTATGGAACATTTTCAGTGTTACCTTTACTCTGAGGTATTGAGAATAACAGAGAGACAGAGACAGAGAGAGAGAAGAAATACTTAAGTACAGACCCTGAAATGAGTAATGTTACCAGTGAAAAGAAATCAGAACACAAAATGAAAGGAAAGGAAATGATGAATGCATTTTAAAAGAAAAATGAGGTGAAAAATATTTCAAGAATAGATTTGAAAATGGATTACAGGGAATTCCATAAGAACTGAAGTGGAAGGTAAATGGACCAAAGAGGAAGGGTGGAGGGCACAGGATCCAGCCGCTGAAAAGGTTTTCACTATTTCTGAGATGTACTGATGGTCTTTCTGGAACAGAACAATTTTGCTATTTATTATGTCAGCAGTATTTATTAAATCAAGGTATTGCTTTTAAAATTTGTTTTTTTTCCCCACATTATTTTATTCCAAAATTTGTTTAAAAATAAATAACTTGATTAAATCCTATATGTAATATTCCACCAATGACAAAACAGTGTCTTTTAAAACTTATTATTTTCAAACGAAAAATGCTCAGAAGAGCCCACTTTTAAGTGTCAACTCCTTAATTTTAATTTTAAACACTAACACCATTCTTTTGTTTATTTTCTCATGCATTTCAAACAGTCGATGTCAGTTTCATCACATGAATCTGAATGATGAATCAGGATCCCAGTCACCTCCATGTATTTATGACCAAGAGCTTCTTCAAGCTGAATTACCACAAAACAAAATCTTTCCATACTCAATTCCCGAACATCATTTCTCTAAAATCATCTGTCTTTTAAAACTTCAAACCACAACATACATTATGTTATAGGATCTCTCAATTATCAGTTCCCTGAAATTATCTATTTATTAAAACTTTAAGCTTCTTTAATATTTGAGATATTATTAATGCGTAAATTGAACTATCCATTTAATCTGCCCATCAAAGTGAATTTTTTCTTTTTATGGATCCATTTTTACCTTACTCACTGAGGTGCTTAACTGAGGTCATTTTTATCTTTCTCACTGAGGTGCTTAACAGAGGTCCCTTATGATCTTAATCATTAAGGTGCTTAACAGAGGTCCATTGTGATCTTAATCATTGAGGTGCTTAACTGAGGTCATTTTTATCTTCCTCACTGAGGTGCTTAACAGAGATCCCTTGTGATCTTAATCATTGAGGTGCTTAACTGAGGTCCATTTTTATCTTATTGAGGCGCTTAAATGATGTTCCTTAATTCATTTTTGTCATTTAACTGTCTTGCATTGCACTACCTTTTCACAGACAGAGTGTGATTGGTGGTAACATGCACAGAGTTGTTTAAGAATCTAACTGACGATACCACCAAGTGACCTTGACACAAATGTAAATGCAAATACATGTGATGTCGTTAAAAACTGCACCTGCAGCACGCCATCCACTCTGCCATTAATTTTGTTGTTGTTGTTGTGGTAGGATTAAACAAGATTTTTCAGCACAAGATAGGCTATACATGGCGGTCAGTATAAATGATGAAGGATGAACCTGGGAAAACCCCAGAAAGAACCACCAACCCACGAGAAGCTACTGGCAAGCTTTCTCACGTACCCACATTGGCCGAGCCCACGACTCGAACCCACACAGACAGCCATTAATTTTGTTGAGGATTGCTTTCAAACTTCTTAAAATCTGGATTTTAAAAACTGATCACTCCTATTTCGGCATTATGGGATTGTGGACTACATTTGTAGGATTTACTGACCTCTGAAACTGAAGAGCTTGACAATGTGAAAAAGTCATGAACTTCCAAAACAAGATTTCTCAACAGAAGCATTCCAGTAATCAAGAGTAATTTAGCACACTTTTATGAATAATTTAACTTCAAATTATAATGAAGACAGATATTAGATTGACCCTGGTAAGCCATCACAACAAACAAGGATAAAAGCATATGGAACTAATCTGTTTGACTCTTGACATACATGTGTGCGCTAAATTGGTCAGCTTACTGATAATATGAAAATAAATGAAACCAGTCAACTATATTGATTGAAGGTGCAGCAATAGTTAATTTTCAGTGGTATCACTGTCCATTTCATTAACTCTTCCTCTACAATCTTCACTTAGGTAAATGGCATGCTCTACTGACGTCACTTCAACATATATCAGGGGAGGTAATGCCTGCTCTGACTTAAGTGAGCATACAATGTTTTTTACACAACAGTTAATGAAATAAGCATTGTAATTTTATAAAAACAACATATTTTGGGCTTTCAGGTATATAGAATCACAAGATAAGCATACAAAGAAACCTCTGTATTTGACCTTTAAGTACAATAAATGATGAAAATTTTTGAATGCTATAATGAAAGTCAAACCTGATGAAAATCTTTTGAAAGATGCTATAGTGAATGTCAGACTTATAGATGGGGCAGGGGAAGAGAGTTGAACAATGACTGTGGGTGAACCAAGCGCTCTTACAATGACTTACCAAATAAAGTTTGTTTGCTCTGTCGATCATCATCAAAGAAAGCTAGAGCCACCCACGACAGGCCAAACACAATAGCAGCCAGTATAATGAGAATAACAGCTGTCTCATAAACACGAGCTAGGATACCCTGAAAAAATATTTCCAACAATAAGGCCAAGTCCAAATGTTCATGTCCGTGGGACAGAGTTATCCCATGCTTTTCCTTGGTTAGATATATTGGTCTTATTGCACATAATGCAATACGTAAATTAATTGTACCACATTGATGGATGACGTATTAAAATTACCCTAGCGATTGATGGCTATTATAATGCATAACTTAATCTTACCCTAGCAATAGATGGCGTATTGTGATGCAAAATTTAAAATTACCCTAGTGATAGATGGCTATTACAATTCATAATTTAATATTATCCTAGTGATCACACATTGCAATGCATAAACTGATCTCACTGCGCTGATAGATCACACACTGCAATTGCATAAATTATTCTTACCCTAGTGATCCATCACATATTGTGATGCATAAATTGATCTTACTGCATTGACAGATTACATATCGCATTGCATAAATTGATCTTACTGCACTAGTAGATCACACATTGCAATGCATAAATTGATCTTACTGCAATCATAGATCACACATTGCCATGCACAAATTGATCTTACTGCATTAATAGATTACACATTGCAATGCATAAATTGATCTTACTGCAATCATAAATCACCCATTGCAATGCATAAATTGATCTTACTGCATTGATAGATCACACATTGCAATGCATAAATTGATCTTACTGCATTGACAGATCACACATTGTAATGCATAAATTGATCTTACTTCATTGATAGATCACACATTGCGATGCATAAATTAATCTTACTGCAATGATAGACCACACACTGTGATGCTTAAATTGATATTGCTGCATTGACAGATTACATATCACATTGCATAAATTGATCTTACTGCAATCATAGATGACACATTGCGATGTATAAACTAATCTTACTGCAATGATAGATCACACACTGCAATGTATAAATTGATCTTACTGCATTGATAGATTACACATTGCAATGCACAAATTGATCTTACTGCACTGACAGATTACACATTGCAATGCACAAATTGATCTTACTGCACTGATAGATCACACATTGCAATGCATAAATTGATCTTACTGCATTGATAGATTACACATTGTGATGCATAAATTGATCTTACCACATTGATAGATTATGTATCGCATTGCATAAATTGATCTTACTTTATTGATAGATCACACATTGCAATGCACAAATTGATCTTACTGCACTGAAAGATCACACATTGCAATGCATAAATTGATCTTACTGCATTGACAGATTGCACATTGTGATGCATAAATTGATCTTACCGCATTGATAGATTATGTATCGCATTGCATAAATTGATCTTACTGCATTGACAGATTACACACTGTGGTGCATAAAATGATCTTACCGCATTGATAGATTATGTATCACGTTGTATAAATTGATCTTACTGCATTGATAGATTACATATCGCATTGCATAAATTGATTGTATTGCATTGATAGATTACATATCGCGTTGCATAAATTGATCTTACTGCAATGATAGATCACACACTGTGGTGCATAAACTGATCTTACCGCAATGATAGATCACACACTGTGGTGCATAAATTGATCCTACTGCATTGACAGATTACATATCGCATTGCATAAATTGATCTTACTGCAATGATAGATCATACATTGTGATGCATAAATTGATCTTACTGCATTGATAGATCATACATTGTGATGCATAAATTGATCTTACTGCACACTGCAATGCATAAATTGATCTTACTGCATTGACAGATCACACATTGTGATGCATAAATTGATCCTACTGCATTGATAGATCACATATCACATTGCATAAATTGATCTTACTGCATTGATAGATTACATATTGTTGTGCATAAATTGATTTTATTGCATTGACAGATTACATATCACATTGCATAAATTGATCTTACTGCAATGACAGATCATACATTGTGATACATAAATTGATCTTACTGCAATGATAGATCATACATTGTGGTGCATAAATTGATCTTACCGCATTGATAGATTACACATTGCAATGCACAAATTGATCTTACTGCATTGATAGATTACATATCATGTTGCATAAATTGATCTTACTGCATTGATAGATTACATACCGCGTTGCATAAATTGATCTTACTGCACTGATAGATTACATACTGCATTGCATAAATTGATCTTACCGCATTGACAGAATACATATCGCATTGCATAAATTGATCTTACCGCATCACACATTGTGGTGCATAAATAGATCTTACTGCATCACACTGTGATACATAAATTGATCTTAATGCATCACACACTGTGATGCATAAATTGATCTTACCACATCACACACTATGATCCATAAATTGGTCTTACCGCATCACACATTGTGGTACATAAATTGATCTTACGGCATCACACAATGTGATGCATAAATTGATCTTACCGCATCACACATTGTGGCGCATAAATTGATCTTACCGCAATGATAGGTCATACATTGCGATGCATAAAGTGCACACATATTCTTTGTATTCTGCAATGTTGTTGCCGAATAAAATGATGCATGTGATCTGGTGTACTTAACCTTCCCCAAACGTGGGGATAGGATTGTGAAATATAATCCAAATGGAGTAAGAATTTGTAGCAGGGACACAGCTGACCTCATCCCTGACACAAATTTTATCTATTTGGTTATGAATTTACCAATCTGAATTAACCATGTTCTACTCTTCATCATTAAATAGCTCATCATATATAATCAAAGAACTTAATTGATGACACTTACCTGATGCAAAAATCTGTGTTAATTGATGACAATTACCTGATGAAAAAGTTAGTGTTAATTGATGACACTTACCTGATGTAACAATTTGTGTTAATTGATGACACTTACCTGATGTAACAATCTGTGTTAATTGAAGACAATTACCTGATGTAAAAATCAGTGTTAATTGAAGACACTTACCTAATGTAAAATTTAGTGTTAATACATTTTGTGCATGATGAAAATTGCATGAAAAATGGTTGAAAAAATGTTGACATACTGACTTGAATTTGTATATGATATATAGTTACAATGGTTGACTAGGCAATGGACATTAGGCCTGAATATCCGACAAGCTTCCAGTACAACTGTACATTATGTAATGCTCCCACCTTCATCAGCAATAGTAGTGGTCTGCAGTCTGATATCGGTGTGTGTTGTGGCTTGAATTATATATGGCAATAGTGTAATCCCCAAGCTTCTCCACATCATGAAAATGAAGAAGATTCAATTTTCTAACTTGTGTCATATGAAGCTGGCTTAACTTGAATCCTACACCTATACTGTAATATTCTCTTTCATCTTTCTAATTATTCTGGTAATTTCTGTCAATGAGAACCATTTTTAAGGTTAATTTTGTGCAACAAAACCCATCTTGAAATTCCACCACCTTGAGAGACCATCTTTCTTGTGAGACCAGATTCTCACTGCAGAGATTTAATGATTATAGAGTGTTATGACCTGTCATTAGAGACCACTTGTCTTAGCCAATATGTTTTGGCCAAAGGGGTGGTCTTTCAATACAGGTTTTACTATATAAGCAATATTGCAGAGTATGATATCTTTATCCAGATGAGATGAATAACAATGGATTTGGTATGATCAATTTTCATGATGTTGCAAAAACAAAAAAACCCTGATATTTGTGTTGATAAAATCTATAGATCATTGTTGATGAATGTTTAAATCTGTGGTATGCAGTAAACAGGACAGTAGCAAATATAGGCATAAAAGTAAATTTGAAGTAAATAATAAATGGAATTTTACATCTCTAGAGCCTCCAAATCCCCCAGCCTTACTAAATTCATGATAACTATTTCCTTTTTCAAACCACACCATCCCTATGACTCAGAAAATTCATAGTAATTATGCAAATTTTACCTTCTTTGATCCTGAAAATCCCTCAGACTCAGTAAAGAAGTAGGCAAATGGCATCAAAATGAAGAGGGCTACATTAGAGAAGAAGAAAACTTGGTTCCATAAACCTGTAAAAATAATTAAAGAAAGTCTACATATGAAAGTCATTCTAATGTAAACATGATACAATGCTACACATCTGTATGAGAGATCTTATAAACCTCACAACACAACAACTAAATATTTTGCTGATTTGTCAAAAGCTAATAACTCTTAAGTAAAATTTTCTATCTTGTGGTTTAATCAGTATCTGATAATGGAGTAAAACAAGATCATAATTTTTTAGGGAGTCTTCTTATAAAATATAAAGTGTAAATATATGCCAGAAAAAAAATTATCTGTTCTACTGCGCTGTACCTAGCAATCTACTCCATTGTTGTACCCGTCATTAAGGGCTGATAAAATTTTTTTTCATGAACTTGTCTGGGGCTATTGCTTGCAGAAAATTCACTTTTCCCACTATCCTTTTCACTTGTCCCTAAACTTCAATGATTTGCCGAGATTCTATGAGATGTATGCACTTTAATCCATAGAAAGAACAAAATAAATGAGGTACATGATATTTATATCCTCGAAGGGCCTAATTTTTCAGCTTTCCATTGTCAAAGTATCTTATATATACGATATCTTCCTCTGATACAGCATCAGTCTTTGCTTCAGCAAGAATGGAACAGAATTTACTGGAATACAGACTTTCCCTAACTTCTCTCAAGACCTGATCAAATGACAAAAGAAAAGTCTTATGACTCGAGTCTGTTCTTGTAACTAACACCAAATTCAACACTATTCTCTGGAGTGCACAGAGCTGTAAAAATACTTGACTGATTCAATCCTGCATTTGTCAGTACCACTGACAAATACACTGGATGAAAATTTCCAACCTGTGCCAGTTTGGGATATTATTTGTAATATCCGTAAAATATCATTCCTTCAATGATTCAAGCCAGAGATAAATATCAATCCAATGTGACTGTCTCATTTATGTCACTTCTGACATGTTTTGCTGCCACACAGCCTAACTTATCAAGTGAATGTTCCTACTCCAAATTTTTCCTATAACCTTCATTTTGAAATAATTAAGTAATGACTACTTACTGTAGATATTCCTTGCCCTCTTACAGTTTTTATCACCTTTGTGATTTTGGCCATTGCTTTTGCCAACAAAGACATGGATGGACATCAACCAGTCTAAAACCGTATGTGTATCTTCAATTTTGTTTGGACAAATAAGTACACCAAGGTCAAGATTGGGGAGTAGGATATGGGACACAGAACTATGTGAAAAGCTCAAAGATGCACTCACTGTGCAACGCCGACTTAAGTAACTAAAAATCTGACATTAAAGGTCTTGCTTACTTGTGTAACTATAATTACTTGTGTAACAATAATTACTTGTGTAACAATAATTACTTTCACACTTTTAAAGAAGATCTTAAATACTGACTGTTGTAAATCAAATAAAAAAGTACATGAAAAAGCCATGTGTAAGCATGCACAGGAACTTAAACAGAAAAAAAGTCATGTGTAAGCATGCACAGGAACATAAACAGAAAAAAAGTCATGTGCAAGGATGCACAGGAACACTAACAGAATAAAAGTCATGTGCAAGCATGCACAGGAACATAAACAGAAAAAAAGCCATGTGTAAGCATGCACAGGAACATAAACAGAAAAAAAGTCATGTGCAAGCATGCACAGGAATACTAACAGAATAAAAGTCATGTGCAAGCATGCACAGGAACATAAACAGAAAAAAAGCCATGTGCACGCATGCACAGGAACACAAACAGAATAAAAGCCATAGGCAAACACGAAAAGGAACATACACTGAGGAACAAATCATGTGCAAACATGAAAAGGGACATACTCTGAGGAATAAGTAATGTGCAAACATGTACTGGTACATAAACTGAGGAAAAACCCAAATGCAAACATGAAAAGAGACCTACATTTAGGCAAAAGCCATGTGCATTCACAACACAAGCACACTTACAGCCAGGTGAAGTGGAAATTTGTTTTCACAACACAAGCACACTTACAGCCAGGTGAAGTGGAAATGTGTATTTACAACACAAGCACACTTACAGCCAGGTGAAGCGGAAATGTGCATTCACAACACAAGCACACTTACAGCCAGGTGAAGTGGAAATGTGCATTCACAACACAAGCACACTTACAGCCAGGTGAAGTGGAAATGTGTATTTACAACACAAGCACACTTACAGCCAGGTGAATTCACAACACAAGCACACTTACAGCCAGGTGAAGTGGAAATGTGTATTCACAACACAAGCACACTTATAGCCAGGTGAAGTGGAAATGTGCATTCACAACACAAGCACACTTACAGCCAGGTGAAGTGGAAATGTGTATTCACAACACAAGCACACTTACAGCCAGGTGAAGTGGAAATGTGCATTCACAACACAAGCACACTTACAGCCAGGTGAAGTGGAAATGTGCATTCACAACACAAGCACACTTACAGCCAGGTGAAGTGGAAATGTGTTTTCACAACACAAGCACACTTACAGCCAGGTGAAGTGGAAATGTGGATTCACAACACAAGCACACTTACAGCCAGGTGAAGTGGAAATGTGTATTCACAACACAAGCACACTTACAGCCAGGTAAAGTGGAAATGTGTATTTACAACACAAGCACACTTACAGCCAGGTGAAGTGGAAATGTGTATTTACAACACAAGCACTTACAGCCAGGTGAAGTGGAAATGTGTATTTACAACACAAACACACTTACAGCCAGGTGAAGTGGAAATGTGTATTTACAACACAAACACACTTACAGCCAGGTGAAGTGGAAATGTGTATTCACAACACAAGCACACTTACAGCCAGGTGAAGTGGAAATGTGTTTATGGAACACAAGTGTTAACCCAAAGTTTCTGAAACCTGACCTAATCAAGGTATGATGGATGGATGGAAGGATGTAAGGACAGAAAAGGGCAACACCGTAAGTTCGGCTCCTGAGTATCTTTACTTTTAATGGGAAAAAAAATGTCTCAGATTTTCTGCACTGGTAATCCTGGTAATTTGAAGAAAAAAAATTGTGTAACTTAGATACTGATATAACAACTTTGAATTCTCTTTATTTTGTTCTGTTGATGGGTATAATTTGGGTTATATGTTGTATGATTGGTGTAATTTGGGTTATATGTTGTATGACTGATGGGTGTAATTTGGGTTATATGTTGTATGACTGATGGGTGTAATTTGGGTTATATGTTGTATGATTGATGGGTGTAATTTGGGTTATATGTTGTATCAGAGGTCTCAGAAAGGCTTAATCACGCGTATTTGGATGCAAATGTTTTATCTGGGACGCGAAAAATCACTTATACAGGAGTCCTCCGTATGCATGCATTTGCTGGACAGCAAATTCAAGGACTTGCCAGTCCTGCTTCAACCACCTGCTGAGTGGGAAAATGTGTTGATCATTTTAGCTGTGCTGATATTTACAATGAGAAAATTCAGTGGCTGAAAGACCCCCAGATGTACATGTTGTCACTGTAAGAGTACATCTGAAGAACATGACCTAATAGCATGGCGGCAAGTTCAAAGACTTGACTAGCTGCAGAGTAGTGAGAAAATGTGCTGATATTTATAGTGACTGAATTCAGAGGCAGAAAGACCCAGTGATGAACTTGTGTATAAGAGTACAGCAAAGGAACAATTTTTCATTATTGTGTTTGTTTCCAAATGTATCAGAATAAGTAGATCATGTGCCCTCGAAATCAAGACATGTTGAGGGTTAGACAAAATGCTGTTTGCAAATTTGGATAAGATTCAGCACAGTGCTAGAAGTTGCTAGAACTGATAATTCACATGGAACACTATGTGTGTTACATAGCTTAGTACTTGGAATAAGACCTTTCCTTAGCCTGACATAATTCACTCTCACTGTAATGGACAAACAAGAGCAATATGTCAGTGGTGTAAAGAAGTCAGAAAATTAAATTCAATGGCAACCACTGGTTCTACTCATCTGGAAATTTAGCCACTTCAGGTATACCCAATATACTTTTGGTAGGCGACTGCAACTTTTGCTGGTGGGGCTACTGTTTTTCCCAAAACAGGAGTCCTGAACTCCTAGTTTTAAAATCCTGGCAAGACCTCTGTTGTATGATTGATAGGTGTAATTTGGTTTATATGTTGCATGATTGATGGGTGTAATTTAGGTTATATGTTGCATGATTGATGGGTGTAATTTGGGTTGTATGTTGCATGATTGATGGGTGTAATTTGGGTTGTATGTTGCATGATTGATGGGTGTAATTTGGGTTGTATGTTGCATGATTGATGGGTGTAATTTGGGTTGTATGCTGCACGATTGATGGGTGTAATTTGGGTTGTATGCTGCATGATTGATGGGTGTAATTTGGGTTGTATGCTGCATGATTGATGGGTGTAATTTGGGTTGTATGCTGCATGATTGATGGGTGTAATTTGGGTTGTATGCTGCATGATTGATGGGTGTAATTTGGGTTATATGTTGCATGATTGATGGGTGTAATTTGGGTTATATGTTGCATGATTGATGGGTGTAATTTGGGTTATATGTTGCATGATTGATGGGTGTAATTTGGGTTATATGTTGCATGATTGATGGGTGTAATTTGGGTTATATGTTGTATGATTGATGGGTGTAATTTGGGTTATATGTTGTATGATTGATGGGTGTAATTTGGGTTATATGTTGTATGATTGATGGGTGTAATTTGGGTTAGTATTCAGCTTGACCTTACTTGGCACGTGCAACTCTGAAAAGACTGCTAGCTTTGCTTGGTCATTTTCACTTCCTGAATGTCAGTGGCAAGTTGCCCAAAAACCGCAGAAAAAACAAGCCAATAAACATTTAGTTATTTTTATATTTTATACTTCATTTACTGCACTTTCAAAAGCTACTTTTGACCAGTAAACATCCATTTACTCCTCATACAGGAGCAGCCATTTCGGTCAGCATTCTGCTTTAGACAGCGTTGTTTTCCTAATACAACATATGAATTTCAGTCACAGCTAATGAAAACACCACAGTGCTATGACAACATTCCCTGGAATATGCTTGCTGAGAACACACAACTTCAAATAATACTTATTCCTCTTTCAGAAGTACCTGATAACCTGAAGCAAAAGATTATAACCAACCAATGTTACAGTGGAGTACAAGTTAGTGAATAAACTCCACCATGTATGAAAGAGTTGTTACGATGGAGTACAAATTTGAGCATAAAACCCAGTATGTATGAGAGAGCTGTTATGGTGGAGTACAAATTAGAGCATAAAACCCAGTATGTATGAGAGAGCTGTTACGGTGGAATACAAATTAGTGAATAAACTCCACCATGTATGAGAGAGCTGTTACGGTGGAGTACAAATTAGGGAATAAAACTGACCATGTATGAGAGTCGTTACAGTGGAGTACAAATTAGTGAATAAAACCCACCACGTATGAGAGAGCTGTTATGGTGGAGTACGAATTAGTGAATAAAACCCACCATGCATGAGAGAGGTGTTACGGTGGAGTACAAATTAGTGAATAAAACCCACCACGTATGAGAGAGCTGTTATGGTGGAGTACAAATTAGTGAATAAAATCCACCATGCATGAGAGAGCTGTTTGTTACAATGGAGTACAAATTAGTGAATAAAACCCACCATGTATGAGAGCTGTTACAGTGGATTACAAATTAGTGAATAAAACCCACCATGCATGAGAGAGGTGTTACGGTGGAGTACAAATTAGTGAATAAAACCCACCATGTATGAGAGAGCTGTTATGGTGGAGTACAAATTAGAGCATAAAACCCACCATGTATGAGAGAGCTGTTACAGTGGAATACAAATTTGAGCATAAAACCCACCATGTATGAGAGAGCTGTTGAGCCATTTGACGTAGTAGCTGTTGGGGTTGTGAAGAAGGACCTCGTTACTGATGATTGAGATCGGTAGGAGGAGTACGGACCCTGCTGACACTGACAGTGTAAACGTGCACATCCACAGTCTGAAATTAAATGGAAATACTTCATGATGGATACTATCAGTGATGGGAATCGGTCAGAATTTTATAATCGATAATCAGTTTCACACAACTAATCAACAGTAAATGATTACTGAGAGCAAATTATAAATTTTGTTTTGTTATAGCTTTGCTCAAGAGTTCAAAATCTTAATATACATGAGACACCTCTTTTATTTATATACTTACAATTAACCAATCAAACTTGGTACTTTTATTGTTTTATGTTATTTTTGTTCCACAATGACTGATCAGTTTTATGTAAATGAAACACTGTTGCAAGCCCACATAATTTGTCTATCGGTTAAATACAAACTTGCTTTGCTTAGTCTGTATTTACTAATATTTCAATCCAAGGATTTCAAATTTAAATTGGAACAAACAGCAACACGTTTCAATATATTTACTCAACAATTTAACTGTAAAATGACTAATAGTAGACTAAGGTTCTGATGATAGGATACGTTTCAAAAATGACAACAGGATACATTTCAAACATGACACTGACAATAAGGCATGTTTCAAAAATGACACTAATGATAGGGTATGTTTCAAACATGACACTGACAATAGGATACGTTTCAAAAATAA
Source organism: Megalonaias nervosa (assembly GCA_016617855.1). NCBI lineage: Eukaryota > Metazoa > Mollusca > Bivalvia > Unionida > Unionidae > Megalonaias > Megalonaias nervosa. The sequence continues at coordinate 15,695 of JAECUM010000978.1, read as the reverse complement.
CACTGACAATATGGCATATTACAGTTATGACACTGATGATAGGATACGTTTCAAAATGACACTGACAATAGGGCATGATTCAAACATGACACTGATATGATTTGTTTCAAACATAACACTGACAATAGGATACGTTTCAAAAATGACACTGACAATAGGGCATGTTTCAAAAATGACACTGATATGATTTGTTTCAAAAATGACACTGACAATAGGGCATGTTTCAAACACGACACTGATGATAGAATACGTTTCAAAAATGACACTGACAATAGGGCATGTTTCAAAAATGACACTGACATGATTTGTTTCAAAAATGACACTAACAATAGGGCATGTTTCAAACATGACACTGATGATAGGATACGTTTCAAAAATGACACTGACAATAGGGCATGTTTCAAAAATGACACTGATATGATTTGTTTCAAACATAACACTGACAACTGGATATTTTTAAAAAATGACACTGACAATAGGGCATGTTTCAAACATGACACTGATGATAGGTATGTTTAAAACAAGACACTGACAACAGGATAAGTTTCAAGAATGACACTGGAAATAGAAGACGTTTGAAAAGTGACACTGACAACAGGATATGTTTCAAGCATGACACTGACAACAGGATATGTTTCAAGCAAGACACTGACAACAGGATATGTTTCAAGCATGACATTGACAACAGGATATGTTTCAAACATGACACTGACAATAGGGTATGTTTCAAACATGACACTGACAATAGGGTATGTTTCAAAGATGCAACTGAATATAGCATATGTTTCAAACATGACAGTGACAACAGGATATGTTTAAAAAATGCAAATGACAACAGGACACGTTTCAAACATGGCATTGACAACAGGATGTTTCACACATGACACTGTCAAAAGGACATGTTTTAAACATCACAGTGACATGAGGATATGGAGAACTGTTCCTGATGTGATGCCCATCCAATGATGTGTGTCTGCATGTGTGTGTACATTCATTTTTGTCACTCAATGAACTGTTAATTTTTTTTATCACTTTCTTTCTACTAAGAGAATGTGATATCGAAGGTAATAATAATAATAATAACTTTACAGAGGGTGGCTCATTAAGTTGAAGATTATTCTCCCATGAGGCCATCTTAATAAAAGTATAACAATCTGCATCATCCAAAAGACAAAAGCAATTATTACTTATTTTAACATGTCTTTAAAATGCTAAATTCTATTATAGTTTATTTACAGCTGACTGAAGCAATTATACAACAAATGAAAACAAACTTACCATGGAAAGTGAAAAGTATGGACCTTAAAAGGATGAGTTGGCAATATTCTCCACATAACATCATCTTCATTAACAAGAAACACTGGTCAGCCAAAATCAGCATTTGCCCAACAAGAAACTTAACTTGCCATTTGTAGCTGAGTTTACTGTTGTGGGTTTAACACCACTTTTCAGCACATGATAGGCTATATACATGGCAGCCAGTATGACTGGTGGAGGAAGAACATGGGAAAACCCAAGTAAGAACCACCTACCCATGGAAAGCTACTGGCACGCTTTCCCACATACCATCATTGGCTAAGCCTGAGACTTGAACCCATGCGGACTGAGTTTAGATGGCAGAGATTGGTAAAGGCTAGTGCTTTAAATGATTTGGTCACTCAGGCCCCCAACTTCTAGCTAAGTGAGGAAATTTTCAATCCCTGAAATTAACTAGGGAACTATTTTTCATATGCCTGAAAGAAACTGCCCGGTAATATGAAAAGTCTGGCTAGATTTGATAATCAACTTTGGGACCAGATAATCCATATGAAGCAAATTGGATAATCTCTGTAACTACAAGAGGATAATTCTAGCTAATCCTGTAACGAGATAAAACTGGACTTTATTTTCTTAAGTATAATAAAAAATTGAAAGATGAAACACAGTATCTGTACTTACGCAATTCTATAGGCAAATGCATCATCTTCACCTAGAAGATAAAGAATTATTTATAATAACAAAGCTGAATATAAGAATCTTTATCATGCAGAGTAAGGTGATTGACTGATTAATTGACTAATTCATGAGTGTTGAAATTAAAGGACTAATTCATTGGTGTTTAAATTTAGTGACTAATTCATTGATGTTAAAGGATATTACAACATATAAAACACTATATCATGCAAAGCAAATGGAACAAAGTGTCTTGCCCATGAAACGTCACAGTAGCTGCTGTGGTCTGGTCAGAGCAGGATCTGAACCTGCGTCTTTCTGGATGCAAGCCTGACATGCAAACAACTGAGCCACCAATGTAACAATAAAAACAATATATTTTGGCTCCGAATAAATTTTCCATATGGGTTTGCTCACCAATGTACTCAGTTATTCATCCTTTCACTGGTAATCATATAACCTGAAAGATACTTTTAATGTCTATGATCAACATATTGAACTCTAGCTAGATTGAAGTAGAGGGGCTGCCTCTCTGCTACATTGTACTCTAGCTAGATAGATGTAGAGGGGCTGCCCCTCTCCTACATTGTACTCTAGCTAGATTGAAGTAGAGGGGCTGCCCCTCTGCTACATTGTACTCTAGCTAGATAGATGTAGAGGGGCTGCCCCTCTCCTACATTGTACTCTAGCTAGATTGAAGTAGAGGGGCTGCCCCTCTCCTACACTGTACTCTAGCTAGATAGATGTAGAGTGGTGTCCCTCTCATATGCTGTACTCCAGCTAAAGAGATGCAGAGTGGTGTCCCTCTCTACAATGTACTCTAGCTAGAAGGATGAAAAGTGGGAATCCTTCTCCTATGCATTTAGTGGCTGTCCCTCTATCGTTGTTCTCAGATAACCAACAAACCTAATTAATCTGTTCTTCATTCGTTGCCTATGTTTTCAGACTTATCTGATAAATGATACAAAAATGTGTCTTGCAAGTATATAAAATAAAATACAAGATATTTTAAAACATTAAAAGTGGCACGCCTTTTGGTCTCAAAGTACGGACAGTTTTGAGATCATCACAGTTGCAAAATAGGCTCTTATCTCAATAACAAATATTGCAAAAAGATGCACGTTTTCAAATTTTAGCAGTTTAATCCTGGAAAATTATTTCTAATTGGTGTACACTTGAAAAATCCCTGAAAATGCCTCTTATTGTTTATAAATGCCATATGATGTAAGGTGCCCTTCCTGATCCCTTCCCCCCCCCGACACAATAATTCATAGCTGTAAAATGAAAAACGTCACTTATTATTTAATGACACTACAGTGTAGTAATAAAATCTGTATGGTATACCATTGTTGTTCAGTCTGTATAGTATATCATGGTTTGTACAGTGTGGATACTATACCATGGTTTGTACAGTGTGGATACTATACCATGGTTTGTACAGTGTGGATGCTATACATGGTTTGTACAGTGTGGATGCTATACATGGTTTGTACAGTCTGGATGCTATACTATGGTTGTACAGCTTCGATGCTGTACCATGATTTATTATATACTCATTTTTGTCTCTGTTAACATTACATTGTGAGAATCATGCAATATTTTATGATATTGCACAGCTTCATATTGCACTCACGTGCACGACATGTGTGCCTTACAGTAGTATAGTGTATTGGGAACTACTTTGTAAACAAATCATGTACACTCATGTAGCAGACACTTTACATTTTGGTTGATTAAATTTGCTTCTGAATGAACTAAAGCTGCTGTTTCATGGACCACCACACACCAGCTGCTTTGCAATATTCTGCATTAACTTTTTTGATACAATGTTTCAGATTTAGGCCAGCGATAGATGCCAGATGCATAAAATTGCTGGGTCCCTACAAATAGCATGCAAGTGACAAGGCATAAACATGTCTTCTTTAGCTAGTAATAAGAATGGCAAAAAATATACAGTTTTACATCCTGAGTTTCTTCAAAATGTGCTTTCTTAGTTTTGCAAATCAGAATTACATGGGCTATGTCATGGGTTCCAAAGCTTGATTACACACTTTGAAATTGTACTGTAATTAAGACTACGTTCCAAGTGCAATAACATCCTCTTTACTGCACTCAAAAAGAAATCAGCATTATATTCCATAGCATCTTTTTGATAATTACAATTGAAAGAGTTCACACATTATGATTCCAAACATTCAATGACAGAACAAAAACAAACATGCAGATGAGTCAAGTCGCTGCTCCCTCGCTGCACAAATCAGAAGTTACATCATGCAGAATTGACACATATAAATCCAGTCCATAATCATGAAATTTAGTAGAATAGGCAAAAATACCAAATTCTAATGAATCCATACCAAATGAAAAAGTTGTCGCAATGCACATTTATTCACAATATGATTCTAAATTTCAATTTTAAGTAGACCAAAATGGCAATTTCTTTCAAAAGTGATGTCAACTGCATGACTAAGTTCAAATTTAGCTGGGTGGAGTTATGTGTGCATTAATATTGTTGTTGTGTACTGATGACTCTGTGCTTGTGTATTTAGTTAAAAATACAGCAGAAATTCAGTTACTTGTTTCTTGTAGTGTATTTTTGTTTATATAATTAAGCCTTAGGTAGAATAAGAAAATGAGCATATAATAAAAAGGTTACTGCATTTGTATGGGAAAATATGAACTTGTTTTTTTGATGGATATACTGCGCTCACAAGGTCGTGCAGTATATCTATCTGAAAAAACTCGTTCATATTTTCCCATACAAATGCAGTAACCTATAATTGTTCAGTGTGGATGCTATACCACGGGTTTGTACAGATTGGATGCTATACATGGTTAGGACAGTCTGGTTGCTATACAATGGTAATCAATGATTCCCAAAAGGTTTTATGTAGTAACTTTTCTTAATGAACTTTGTATGTTATTTTGTTCACAGCATAAACAGGTTAGAAGAATAATAATTAGATAATAATAATAATAATGCCATTACTGCAATGCAATGCTGCTCTATCTTATGCACTGATTTGATAAGAAGGTTCTCTTGAACAATTAAATTCCAAAGGTCAACCACTTCAATTAAAACAAAAAAAGAAACAGAAAACACTGAATTTCCACTGAGATGCAATCAACATGCTTAAATGACATAGTCACGAGGCTGAATTTTACACAACTCTGAACTAGCTCAGTCTTGACTACTCTGTTATATATATATATATATATTTAATCTATATTTTGTATTGGCTTTTGTCCATGATAACACGTGTGACTGGTCTTTATCTATAATTGAGGGTAGAAGTTGGGCCTACATGTTTAATATTATATAGGATAAACATGTGTACTAAGTTTGAGTTCTAAATATAACCTTACGTCTGACCTTATAATTGTTAGAAATGAATTCTGTTTACTGTTTGATGGAAAATTCCATTACAATGACAGAGTAGTGGGGATCTAAGGAAGACTGTTCATAACTTAGAATGTTCTGAAAACAAACTTTTGACCTCATCCTGGCTTTTAAATTGTGTTTTAGGTTTTTATATTATGATTGGTTATATCAGAATTACTTATTGCTACCTTATCATCCAAAGTGGAACCAGTCTTCTAGTTGTGTTCAATTTTTAATTTGACGGGATTTATTTGTTTCAATTATTCATTGGAATTAGAGTGCTCACAGATTTAGGACTAAATCACTATTTTGGAATTACTGTGAATTCATTCAAGGACATTTTGGATTATATCACTGCGATACATCAAGACTATGTATATAAACACTGTCCATTCTAACTTGGAATTCATTTGGAACACTGCTGGAATTCATTTAAAATACTCTATATATTTGGACTTGTGATAGAACTTTTAAGACTATTTGGGATTTAATTCACAATACTGTAAGTTCCTTTTAAATTTTCACTTTTTGTTCTTGGGAAATAAATTCCTTGTTGAATTTTATAAAACTTTTTTGTTTTCACTCAATTCTGATACTTAGTTTAAGACCAAAGAGTCACAACACAGTATATGTACTGAAAGGGATTGACCGTTTATTTTATGGGGATATAATGTTCTTTCTGAATGGGACATTTTCTTTTCCTTTCATCACAAGGTAAATTTGTTTCAAGAAAAATAAGGAAAGGAATAATATCTTTTACATGCTACAAATCAGAGCAAAGTAATTGTTTTCAAGCATTTACCACCCCCACCCCCAAGAAAATTAAACTGTTTCCCTAACAAAGACTTGACTTCAGCCGATGTTCTACAAAATCGGGGCAGTGACCATTGTCAAAACACTTATAAAATGCTGAAACAGGTTACCATCAGAAGATGATGTCAATTTCAGCAACAAAAGGTGTGTTTCTTGTACTTATGAGCCCCAAATATGGTCCTGCAATTATAAACAGAAGTCTGACAATTTGTTCATAATTAATGAGCTCAACTTACTGCTGAAATGAGGAGTAATGTGGAAAAATGTCAAATTTCAGATATTCAGAGATTTTAATTTCCAACAAATTTAGGGATTTCTACATGTATGTATTGTGGCCACACATATCCTATTATTTGCTCATTTTTGAAAATAGAAAAGATATTAATTTTTTTATCATGACAAAAAAATAGTGATTGATATGGAAATAAAAATCATAACATTGATATATTTCTTATACTTATTTTGACATAGATGTTAAAGTATGCAGTTTCCTATTGTGACTTGGAGCATTTGGTTATTGAGACGAAAAAATAAAAATGAAAACAAATTCTTTTGAATAGTATTTGGCATGTTCCTGTAAGCGGTATATTGCTGTACAACTACAGTTAATGAACCTCTGAACCCCTTTATAGCAGTCATAAACATAAACCATGCCCATTTTATCGAGACCATATACACTCCAAAGTGAGATCGTATGCAATTTTTCTTAAACTTCTCTACTCTATGCATCCCCAACAAGAGGCATGGACAATAAAAAATTGCATGTACAGTATTTTTATTATTTTACCTGCACATTCATCTGAGTCCAATTTCTTCTTGAACTTCAAAATTAGGCCATAGGAGCTGACATACAAGAGGATAAATAGCAGCAAAGATATCTGAAAAAAAAAATACAAGAACTTGTACAGTACCAAAAATATTGGCGGTAAGCTTTTCCAATGGATTATTAATAATGCACAATAATGGATTCATGCACATTTCCATCAGACAGGGGTTTAAATAATTGTAAATAATGAAAAACTTATTAAGCAAAAGTCATAGAACATTACTATAGGATGAAAAAGCATTTAAGCAAATGCATTTTAATACATGGTTATAACAAAACAAATTGGCAATAAGATACAAAAAGTGAACAGGTTTGTATTAATACTAATAAATAAAACTTAATATTAATCTATGCTGGTGCTAGTGATCACCAATATTGTCAATGGCAATAGTACTTTTCAGATGGTAATTCTTTTCATTAACAAGAGTCCCAAATGGGGACTAATGCTCTACTGGCAGTCATATTTAATAAAAGATCATTTTGGAACAACCAGATATCAGAAGTCGTTTGGTGAAAACCCCAAGTCAATATGACAATGCATCGTGAGGAAATAACAATAATGAGATTTTTCAAGATACCGACCATGGTGGTCATACTGGTTGTGAAACTGGCATAATTTTTCATTTAGGTATGTCTTCTGGTGAAAAACCCATGTTCATATCACCATCCATCTAGTTTCATTATGGTTACTATGGCAGCTATTCAGACTATCAGATCAGCACAATTTTCATTTTAAAACCAACTACACAATTTAAGAAGATGCCAAGGTTCCTTTATTTCAGAAGTGATCCACTTAGGATGAAACTGGTGTTTGACTCCTTTAATTTTTGCACCAGAATTTGAATTTCCTATGCTTGAGTAATGATTCCCAAACAGAATTCATTTCAGACATTTGAGTAATGATTCCTGTAGAGAATTCATTCCAGACATTTGAGTAATGATTCCCATAAAGAATTCACTTCAGACATTTGAGTAACATTTCACACATTTGAGTTGGGATTTTTCATCCTGTCTGCTGCTGTCTAAGTAAAAGCAGAAGTGTTTTTTGCTAAAGATTTAATCTTCTCTTCTTTGAATTTTCTATAGATGATTATTAACCATGTATTCTTGATTAGTGCAAATCAAAATCAATAAAACATTTCTGCCAGGCAATGATCATCTTATTTTTATTCAGCAATGAATGCACTCTAATTAGTAAGCCAGTGCGGGATGCACTCTAATTAGTAAGCCAGTGTGGGATGCACTCCAATTAGTAAACCAGTGTGGGATGCACTCCAATTAGTAAGCCATTGTTGGATGCACTTCAATTAGTAAGCCAGCTGGGATGCACTCCAATTAGTAAGTCAGTGTGGAATGCACTCCAGTTTAGGAAGCCAGTGTGGGATGCACTCTAATCAGTATAATCAGTAAGCCAGTGTGGGATGCACTCAATTTAGAAACCAGTGTGGGATGCACAATAATCAGTAAACCAGTGTGGATGCAATCAGTTTAGTAAGCCAGTGTGGGATGCACTCTAATTAGTAAAGCCTGTATGGATGCACTCAGTTTAGTCAGTCTAAAATCAACCGTAATGATCCATCATCTTTATTTTCTGAGTTTTCCCTACGAGTGATAGGGCACCATACTGAGCAACCTGTACCAAAGATGACAAAATAATGTCAACTGAGCAACCTAAAATGAACTATGGAACCATAGTGCCTCAAATTCCAAATGAAGTAAAAATGAAGTAAAACTTTTTTTGAAGACATCTCGTAGTATCATCTAAAGGTTAAAGAAATCAAAATGCTAAAAATGTAAAGTCAAAAGCAAACTTTGAGTCAACATCAGTGCTGAATAGTAAAAACCCTGTTTTATTGCAATATGTAGCATAAAATATCAGTCTTTGGTACAGCAGTATTGTACACATCAATGAACTGACAAGGGAGTCCATGTTTGCTTGCTTGCATTGTTTATACCACTGTACAATATGCTAAATTCCTTGAATAAATAACAACTTTCTTTCCTTTTCTTTCTTTCCTTTTCTTTCTTTCCTTAATCTTTATCAAAGATTGATCAGATACACTAAAATGAATTCAAAATAATTTAATTTAATTTAATTTAATTTAATACTAATTATTCTGCTGAATACCTGATGTATAATGTAAGTGATGAGGATATGGTTAATTATTAAAAACCTAACAACTCAATTATCTTGTTTGTCCCCGAGTGAGCTTTCAGGAACATGTACTTCAATGTGTTCAGTTGTTGACTGACATGCTAACAAAAGACGACTGAAAAATATAAATAGACAATACAATGACAGAATAAATAACCTGAATCTTAATGTGATACAGTAACAGGGCTTGAAATAAAATGTATCTGAAAACTCATGCATTTACCTGGGAATGAGCACATTACAATTATTTTTGAAGTCCTCCTCCTGGCATGTAAAAGTTGTGGTAGCCATATTTAAGTAACATAAATATCTGTAATCACAACTGAATAGCAAAATTTTTTTTAATGTGGTTCATTTCAAAAAAGCAAATATTAAACTTTAATTCACCAATATGAACTGCTTATTTTATGACTGTAATACAAGTAAACTTTTTGTGAAGACTAATCGAACAATGGACAACTGCTTTAGAAGAAATTTAAATCCGTTAGTCTTTGTGACTACCACCAATGTTATATTGAATTCAAGCCCTGTTTAGCTTATTTTCAAAGGCTAAATGTCAGAACTGAACATTAACTTATGCTCAGTTTAATGGTCAACTGTCAAACTGTATGAAAAGTGACTACATATTCTAAAAAGGGTTTTGCATCAGTTTGAAGAACACACCCATATCAACGTTATGCATGAAATTTATAAGAAAAATAAATACTGTTTGATAATTGAATTGATCAAAATCACAAGCACAGTCTCCATAATCTGCTTTAGCCTGGAGGGTATTGTCAACACTGTAACTTGTTACTGTGTTCAGGCTTGTACAATCTGGTATTATTAACACAGTAAGTTGTTGTTGTTGTTGTTGTTATAGGGTTTAACGCCATTTTTCAGCACAAGATAGGCTATACATGGCGGCCTGTATTAATGGTGGAGGAAGAACCCTGGAAAATCCCGGGAAGAACCACCAACCCACGAGAAGCTACTGGCGGGCTTTCTCACGTACCCACATTAGCCGAGCCTGGACTCGAACTCACGCAGACAGAGGTGAGATGGCAGTGATCCGTAACGGTCAGCGCTTTAGACCACTTGGCCACTCGGGGCCCCCAGTAAGTTGTTACTTTAATTTATGCTTGCATACAATGAGTGACAATCCCAGTTCTTACCTACCTGTACTATCCTGATGCAGGGAAAATGGTCTCCAGTTTTTAACTTTTTCTTCTATGTAATAACTGGGATTATGTACATGATATTTAAGTTGTCCAACATTGATTTTAAGTTGTTCGGGCTAGCTGCACTAAGGAATAGTCACTTCCAGGACCATTAAATGTCCTACAGGAAGTGTTTTTCATAAAATGAAGAGCCCATGGTTCATTTGAGAAAAAAAAACAAAAAACATCAATAAATATAAGCAAATTTCAGAAATGTCATGCTGAAATAAAAAAAAAAGCTTCTTCTAGACTTTAAGAACAAATTAAATTTCCATTTAAGCAGCCCAAATTTGTGCACATTTCATTTATCTTTCCCATTTCTAATGGAATTGAAACAATTAGTACAGATTGAATGGAAACTTTTTCTAAATGATGGCCTGCTTAGAATATACAGGTATCTAAATGCTGACTCAGTGCTCTAAAAATCCGACAGCCTGAAGCCCCTCTAATTTCAGATCAGGCCCATCCTGTATTCTAAATGAGGTGCCCATCACGCTCGTCAAAAAATTCTAACTTGCCTGAGGAAACTTTAATCACGTTGATGAAATATGTAAATGTATTTTCAAGATGTTTACATACCTGTCATAACACAGTGCAATCTAAATCAGATCAACACTGTCCTACCTGAAATTGATATCTGATTTTAATCAAATTGCAGCATGGTGTGTCATGCTAAAAACGATTTTGTATTTCCAAACCCTCTGACATGGTCATGTTTTGAGAAAACACAATTTTCAGTAATCTTCTAAAATAGAAAGAAAACCCCACCACTTTCAGTTATATGCCCGTTACATGTAGCATGCATAAACAGTAAACAGTCATGATTGGAGACATGTAGCATGTATAAACAGTAAACAGTCATGATTGGAGCTGATGTAAAACTATCCCTTGAGTAGCTTAAAGAGCGGCAATTAAAGGCAAAGAGGTCGGGTATACATCGCCATGTACAATAGCTGGTGAGATGTGTTTGAAGGCAGCAATGGGTGAGCCCATTGTGCTAATTTGCAAAGATAGGATCAGTAAGTGGAACAACCCATTATAGGTAAATCAAAGAGCTGCTAGGTGTGCATACAAGAACAAAAGTTATTACATATTATTGTCTTGAATAAGAATGTTTAAGCCATATGTATTATATTTTTGACAAGTTTGTGAACAGCGGCAACGTTTCTTTAAAGTCACATTTTACTGCTTATATAGAATGCAAAGTATGATTATTTCAGTTGTCAGAATAGTGTTCAAGTGTAATTCATTTCTGAAGTCGAGTTAGGAAGCCAATAACTATCAGCAAAGCCCAACAAAAATAAATTTTAGAACTTTTGGTTGATGGAGATTAACTTTGTGAAGCACACCAGCAACAAAAAACAAAAGAAGAAAAGTTTTAACTCCAGGACCATCCAGTCTCTAGTTGGTGTAGTGATGAACACTAATGACACTTTCAAACCCCTTTGAACCCTACAGAATTTATATTTCACCTGTAGCTATTGGGTCTGTGTTTAAAAAAAATTTTCTTTGAGCACAGTGGTTTTAGTCTGTGTAACAGGGGGCTTTAAAACATTAAAGCCTCCTTAATTGATTTGCCAATCGTTAACTAGGGAATGACCTCCCACGGTGTTATTGCCCAGTGTGGATGTATAGATGTTAACATTAACAGATAGCTGAGCAAGGCTACTGGAAGAAATAAACAACTACGAGCCCCCATTACCAATAAATAAAAATAAATTTAATCAATTAATACAGAACCAAAATTTTACTTTCAATCCAACAGATTTACATTGATAGAATTTAGTCGCAGTGTTCAATTTACATCATGTTACGAGTGGTGAATTTTGAGAGTACAATTCCACGCTTGACAGCATCACCTGACATCTCTCTTCTCTTGTCTTGTTTCCACTTCTAAGCGTGCGCTTTGGTCCCCTTTCTGACCCCTGATTATTCCGACCTCTCTTAGATGCGGATTTCCCTCTGACTCATCGGGTTTTCCTTTTCTTCCTTCCTTCTCCCTTCCTTCCTTTCTCGGTAGAGTATAAAACTGTTTCCTTAAATATAGAGTATGCCTCAAGCTAGACAAGTTTCACCACTTATCTGTATATATATAAACTCTCTTTGTTCGTATTCAGATTAGCGATTCACACTGCTTAAATTCTGACATGATATTAACAAATACTGTCCTTACAGACTTCTGTATTTCAGTAAGGTACACCGCTATATTTAGTACAAATGACCTTAGGCTCGAAGTTCATTGCCCTTGCCGCTCGGCAACTGATTAGAAATTACCACATGCTCCTATAGACAAATGTGGCTGTATATACCAGCATACATTACTACACATCTTATTTACATTTGACTAGTCAATTCTGTCCAATAAGATAAATGTGCAATCACTTATGGCATAATATTCACTAAATCTAGCTACAGTAACCAATAACCTGCAAGATCATTTAAGCACTGCAAAATCATATGTAAATATACAATTGTCATTAACTCACGATAACAATATCCTCCTACACAGGAAATCAATTTATGTAATCATAAAAAATATGATACATTGAATATTATGGTTAATTCATAAATCCCTATGAAATACTGCATATTTAAGCATTCTTTGGGTTACATCATAAATTCCTATGGAATTCTACACATTGAATATTTGATTACATGCAATCTGTCAATTCTCTCAATGAACTAACAATTGTTAAATTAAAGAATCAAATTGCATAACACTCTAACATATCAACAGAGTCCTACGAAATGAATACATGATACATGCATGAATCATAAGCATATCAACATATTTGCAAAAAACCAAACAAATGAAATAGAATATTATATGGAAACTAAAATCGCGTACCTTAATGCTGTTTCTTTTCCACACAATCGTGCGTCCTAGCACTATAGCCTGTCTTCCTTTTTAAGACAGCTATCTGGCCTTTCTACGAGGGAAAACACTATTCTCAAGTTTCCCAAGGACCTTTTGTCTTCTCACAAGGCAAGAGTCTAACTAAAGAAATTTGTATAAAGTTGCTCCTATAAATTCTAAGTCTCCCGAAGTGTAAGCCTTAATTTTTACTGACCAATCAGAAGTAAGTGTTCCTAAAATTCTCCCCAAATAATCACGTCTTTCATCAGATTTCACCGGCCTAAAATATGCTGCAGTTAGCTTTCTTTTGAAGATCAATTATTTGACATAAAGTCCTCTTCCAACTGATATGGTCGGTACTTCTATGTACTCTGTGTCACTATACCGTTACGATGACTCAGTCAATTCTACTGAAGCTTAAACGTAGACCCTTTTATGTTTCAGAGATGAAATAAGAGAAATATTAGTGAACTTTCTCAAGACCTTTCTGGCTTGACTATGATAACTTCAAAGCACAATTTATTCAACCTTAAGTTTCAACAAGTCTTCAAAATTCGCCACATTACAGTCTGGTACAAGTATCTCCATACTGACTTCAGTCTGGCACAGGTATCTATATACACCACTCCCTCGATAACTCGCACCCTGATAACTCGCGAACCCGCTTATAACGTGGGGTCAGGCGTGGATGCCATTTTTTAAACCAGAAAATACCCCAAAAATTGATCCCTATTTTTGAACTTGAAGAAAATTGCAATCAAAATTAGTAACGGAAACTTTGATATATCGCTCGTTTTATTGTCGAAAACGGTAGATAGGACCTGAAATTTTAATCAAGATTATAAAAGATCAAATTTAAAAATAAGTCATACAATTTTTTTACATTTTCTTTCCAAACGGTACTACACCGCAATTAACGATATGTAAGGAAATTTCGATCAATGAAAATGTCACTTACGCAGAGTGAAAATCTGATTCACCTGAAATGAGCTGCGCTACAGAATTTTCTCTTACAAATCTTGGTCTTATTCAGCTTTAGTTTTTACTGATTATCTACCATCATTTATTAAAATAATTTCCATTTTCCACCAACATTTATTAAAATAATTTCCATTTTCCATTTTCTACCATCATTTACTAAAATAATTTCCATTTTCCATTTTCTACCAACATTAAAATAATTTCCATTTTCCATTTTCTACCAACATTTGTTAAAATAATTTCCACTATCTACCATCATTATTAAAATAATTTCAATTTTCCATTATCTACCATCATTCATTAATAGGGGTGAAATGATTCATCGATATATCAATACTTTTGCTGGAACAATACACATATCAATCCAAGAGAAGGAAGAATCAATACAAAACAATACCTACCATGTACAAGCTATTTTAATCTTAAGCAGTTATGAATAATTATTATTAGTTTGCCTTCGTATTCTTTAAATATAGAATTCATCTGAAACAGCATTTGCAGTCCTAGGCACTCATTTTTAGTAGTAAAAACAAAAACGACTATTGAGAACACTCACTCGCCATCTGCAAATTCAAACAAAGCTACATCATTCATAATCTGCACCCACCCCTAATTCCATGCTAATTATCTTAACCCAGCAGCATGTTCGGCATAAAGGATACATTCGAAACGTGTTCCACGTGCATAATGAATATAATGAAGTACTTTACTCACAATTAATAACCAATTTTATGCAAAGTCTCTACACTGAATTTGATCTTGTCTACTCTGGTCAATTTGAAAGCTACACTATTGATGTGTCACACGGTGAAAAATGTTACGTTCAAATCTTATTGTGGGTCACTGCATATTCCGGTCAAGGTTAAATAAAAACTACCAATCAGGAATCAGTGTAGCTTATTCCCTGCATGACAAACAGGAAGTACTAGCAAAACAGAGATACGTCACTCTAAAGTCATTGATATATAAAGTACTTAAATAGAAATGATGTCAGTGCGTGCATTTGTGTGAATCATGCAAAATATGTACACACACTTTGAGAACAGTGAAGCACGAGAACTCCCACAAATTAGTTGAAAGTCCCACATATAAAAATGTGCTTGGCAAAGTATACAATTTTTATTTAACCATTCTTGTTGCGACATGTTTTTCAGGTAGGCAACAATTTACACATCTGGGGTCTTAAAACATGACAAAAAGGGTCGTTAAACTATGGTGTAGTTTGAACCCTCCATGAAAGACGTTATACAAATGTGTTTATGAAATACGGGCCACCTAGAAAACCCAAAATGTTTGATTCCTGGCATGGTTCATTACGTTTTCATTCATCAAATACTGGCTGGTGATAGTGATGATGACAATAATTCTTAAAGTTATGAAGTATATTGGATTACTGGAGCTGGGAAATTGTTAATGGTGAGTAATTTTGAGCCCAAAAATGGTGTTAAATACAAGTCAGATGTAAACTACTGATTTTTTCAAGAAGTTAGTTTGTGTTAGTGAAAAATCCTATTTTGGATCAGATGTTTCCAAATCGTAATATCTGTGAG